>BSBK01001443.1:842500-1140000 GCA_027943335.1 Chamaecyparis obtusa
GAAATGAAGAAATGACGATGCCCCAACAAAGATCGAAGGATTAGGCCTTAAAAGATTTAGCCAACTGCGCAGAAGAAGGGGAAAATTGAAATGTGATTTTAACTATCAAGATGACCTTGGATTTTGATTTCGAGTCCGAAAATGGATCCAGGATGTCGAAATTAGCTAGGGGTGCAATTTTTGCGCAATTTCGAGGTGTTTTGAAAATTGGTCAAAAGTCAAAATGCTATAAAAAGGGTGAAAATGTCATTTTCAAAAATTATTTATCTTATAGTGATTTGAGAATTTTCAGAGCTTGAGAGAGAGAATATGGCCCAGCAAGCAGGAGTTCCCATCCATAGGCATCGATTCAAGTGCGCTCGGTTGCACAACCGGCCACCGCACTATCCTGCCTCGGTATGTTTTTGAAAAACTCATTGTTTTTGAGTCATTTAATAGCTTTTAAGCACGTTTTGTAAAGTTTTAATATTTCAAATTTTAAGTTAGGTGAAATATCACGTGATACTTTATAATTATCGCACCCTTTGGGGATAAATATCGCGTGATACTTCGCGGGTCCCCAAAGTATCGCGCGAGTATAGGCACCAGTATCGCACGATACTGGGAAAAATATCGCGTGATACCGAGTGAAGTATCGCACAACCCAAAGTATATCGCACCACTATAGGGAGAAGTATCGCACGATACTTCTCCAAAAATGTAGTATCGCCCAAGTGTAAAATCTGAATTTTTAAGTTTTTGTAAGCAAAAAATGACATGGGTCCAGACAATATTAGGTATTTAAAGATGTGTTAGACTAATTTTTAGGCATCCATCATGATATGTTCTAACAGCTGGCTTGGTTTAATGGCTTGCAGGAGGTCTTTTCGACGCTGATCATCAGAGTGCCAAAGGTGACTGGGCTGAGGTGTGTCCGAGATCTAGATGATCCAGGCAATGCTGACATTAGGACTATGGGATTCAAGTATTTACTGAGATTCCTAGACATCAGAGCTGACCATGGGTTGTTGACTACGCTGGCTGAGAGATGGCATAGTGAGCACAACACCTTCCATCTTCCCATAGGTGAGGCATCCATTACGCTAGAGGATGTGTACAGGATCCTACGAGTGCCATGTCACGGTGAGCCTGTAAGTATAATCATATTTTTAAATTATGTAAGTGTAATATTTCCATATGATGAAAACTAACACGATTCGTGTGATGGCATAGGTATACTATGATTAGGATGTGACCGAGGGGTGACGGATGATCCAGGAGATGTTCCAGGATGTGACTATCCTGGATCGGCATGTCAACTAGGAGCGGTTAGTAGAGGATTTCGGTAAAGATTTCTCGGTGCCATGTATTGTGGCATCGATCATTTCATAGATCCTGATGACTGATCGCAGTCAGAAGGGATTCCCACTCAGATGGGCCAGGTTACTGATGGACTTGGTAGGTAGACCTCATCGCATGGCATGGGGTCTGGCCATACTAGCGGAGATGTACCATGAGCTACACAAGATTGTGTATAGGGACAGTCGGTCATGGGCGTGTGGTGCCATCCTGGCATAGGTGTGGGTGTGAGAGCACATCGCGGTGATGCACCCGAGGGTTCAGCTGAGGGAGAGGAGATACCCCTACATATATAGATATGTGGGGTTCATATCACATACTCATAGTGGGGATGTGACATACTATCAGAGGATCCTGGATGAGATGACAGCTTTCACATGGAGGCCGTATAGGGATGTGGAGGGGTGGAGTGATGCGAATGAGGAGCTGAGTTACATGCTGTGCACTTAGCCATTAGTAGGCTGACACCTAGAGATTGTAGAGAGATTTTGCATCACTCAGGTATGGCGGTAGTTTGGGAGGTAGCAGCGGGTCTCGAAAAAGACCACTACATACGCCCGAGTCAGGGATGAGGAGGGACATGGGTGGCTACCCATGTTAGACTACCAGCAGGAAGTCATAGAGATGGCTGGTATCAGGAGTGAGCTCTAGCAGTATCACCTAGATGTGGTAGATGTAGGGGCTGATGTAGCATATAGGGTAGAGCAGTGGAGGGCACCATTCCCTCGATTTATGATACCAGATGCACAGGTACTAGCACAGGGGGGAGACAGAGGAGATGATGGTGGGGACGAAGGAGACATAGGGGATGGAGGAGACGAAGGGGATGGAGGAGAGGGAGGAGGATGGAGAGAGGGGAGGGATCTAGATCAGGTGGTCAGAAACGGTCATGGGGATAGAGATCAGCGATGCCTAAGGATGAGGTGAGACTAGCTCGCCGGCAGGCAGAGGCACAACAAGACTAGCCTGCGGGTGGAGATGATCTAAGAGCGAGGATACAGGCTCTCAAGGCTAAGATATTGTAGCTTAGGATTACTATAGCAGTGAGAGAGCAACAACTCACTGATCAGAGAGTAGAGATAGAGCGTCAGGAGAGGCAGCTACAGGTTGCCCTGGCAGAGAGACAGAGAGAGGCAGCACGAGCTGCATATTATTATGGCCTCTACATTCAGGCAGTCCCAGAGGATCGGAGACCACCATCATACTCTACTGTAGTGGGTAGATTAGATGTAGTTCCTGATCCAGCACCACCTCCACTAGCACCAGGACACGAGGGTGGCAATCAGTCTTAGGTTTTGGGGTTAGACATATTTTGAGACATTGATCTAGATTATGGGATCCCATATTGTATATTGTATCATGACATTGATGTATATATGAGATTACTAGATGTTTGATTGTATCATATGTTTATGTCTCTCTTGTGATGGATGTATCAGTTTATATATATTTTCTTGTCATTTTGCTCAAAAATGCTTATGTACATGCTTATGTATGTTCTCTCTCATAGATGTATGTTTAATTCTCATGTGTATGATATAGACTCATGTTTTTGGAAATGATAGTTGTGATATAGATATGATGATATGATTAACCCCTTGTGATGAATAGGAACAGGTTCGAGATGAAAAAGACAAGGAGTGAAAGACATGATCAAGAAGAAGGAAAGGTGAGCACAGTTGGCTGATAGGTCCACGTAAGATGAAAAGGAGAGCTCTCTCCATATGCAAGATGCAAAAACTAAACTATCATGAACCTAAGAATACAAGCTACTATGAAAAGTGGTTGACTTGCAAGGTCACAATGCTTATAGACATCTAATTATCATCATCGAGCGTTATTGGTAGCTTCATCAGATCATACAATGCACACTAGCATAACTATGTGGATATGAATATGATCTTTATCAGATAGAAATGTGGAAACCTCACCTAGGCATCAAAGACATGTAGGTCTAGATGACTAATGCAGTGAGATCACCTAAATTTGATATGGCGAGATTATGCTTGTATCAAGACACATGAAAGTCAGGATAACTAGAAGCATGCACTCACAAAACAGTCAAGGATAATACCTTGTCAATCCATAGTGTCAAGTAAGACCAACATAAATGCTCATGATAGTTAGGATCAACAAAACATACCCACAAGCAGATAAAGAAATAAAACATGTTCTCATACCCTCAGTCTTCTAGCTATGCATCATCAAAAACTTCTTAGGGAGAGACCACTTATCAAAGAAATCCTCATAGATAGCACACAAAGAAAAATAAAGTCAACATATCTCAACGAGTTGATTTTTTAAGTGTGTGTGTGTTGGTCATAGAGTCAAACTCTAAGTATCACATCTGCTTAGTGAGAAATATCACATTACACTTGGACTATTGGGTAAGACATCTGATAAGTGTTAAGAAACACTCGACGCAAGGGTAGTATTGAAAAACACTGTTTGGGGTGGTGTTGAAAAACACCTGTTGTGAAATACCCCAAGAGACAAATGCACCTAAAAGACCAATACTAACAGTTATGCCCCCTAGACAAAGACAAAGACCAATTCCAGATCAAGTCAAATAAGGTCAAGGCATGATGGAAAGTGGCTAAGTGTTGAGGACGCATGCTAACAAATAGGGGTGTAAAGGCCTCAAGTAGTGCCTGTTTCCAGGTTTTCACCACTTGGATTCTTTTTTTGTCATTTTTTCATTTTTTTGTATTTTTGCTACCAAGGTGCCTGTTTCCAGGTTTTCACCAAGGCACTTTTTATATTTTTTTTGAACTTTTTGCAATTTTTGATTTTTTTGTATTTTTTCAGGACTTTTTATACTTTTTAGGATTTTTTCAGCATCATATATCAATTTTTTTTTTTGTATTTTTTCAGGATCCATAAATATGTATAGAGGATGCCCCCAGATAGAAATGGGCATTAAGAGTAGAACTTCTTGAGGTGCAAAATGTTGATGGGATCAGGGAGCTATTCTCCATCTGGATCTGACAGTAAATATGCACCTGTACCAAAAGTAGCTATGATGACATATGGTCCAAGCCAGTTAGGTTCAAACTTACCTTTTTGTTCTCTGTTCTGTTGGTTCTTAGGGTTCTCTCGCAAAACAAGATCACCTATTTGAAATTCTCTAGGGTGAACCTTCTTGTTGAATGCCTTGGACATATGCTTCTGATACACTCTCATATGATCAAAGGAAGCCTTACGCTTCTCATCTAGAAGTTCTAGTTCTTGTAACCTCATGGTGCGGTAATCCTCATCTGTTATGAATCCTTTGAGTGAGACTCTGAGTGATGGTATCTCTACTTCTAAAGGTAATACCACTTCAGCGCCATAGGTAAGGGTAAAAGGCATGGCTCCTGTAGGTGTGCGAATGCTTATTCTGTAAGCCCATAGTGCTGGATTGATTTGCAAGTGCCAATCCCTACCATTCTTGTGCACTGTCCTATGAAGAATTTTAAGAATGGTTTTATTAGAGGCTTCTGCCTGTTCGTTTCCCTATGGAAAATAGATGGAGGACCAATGTTGCTTGATTTTAAACTTTTTGTATAAATGCTTTAGGTCCTTATTCTTGAATTGACCTCCGTTATCAGTGATAATCTCAGAAGGCACTCCAAATTGGCAAATAATGTGATTCAAGATGAACAAAGAGATAGTCTTCCCTGAAGCAACATAAAGTGGCATAGCTTCCACCCATTTTGTGAAGTAGTCAGTGGTAGTAATAATGAACTTATGTCCACTTGATAAGTTGGGATGAATCTGCCCAACTAGATCAAAGGCCCAACGCTGAAATGGCCAATGAGAAACAGAAGGGATCAGCTCCCTACCTGGAACATGAATCAGATTTCCATGTTTCTGACATTTTCCACATGACTTAGCAAAGGCTATTGCATCTATCTACATTGTGGGCCAATAATATCCCACCCTAAGCAACCTTTGGGCCATGGCAAGACCATTAGAATGTCCACCACAAATGCCCTCGTGGATGTCAACTAACGCTTGGTTGGATTCCTCCTTTTCCAAGCACCTAAGGAGCATCCCATCTAAACCCCTCCTATATAAATCACCAGAGATAAGGGTGTGGTGAGAGGTATTACAGATGAGGTTTCGGCGTTCAAAATGGTTGAATGTGTCAGGGATGATGCCATCACGAAGATATGAATAGATAGCACCATATCGGGAAGACTCATGTGTGACAATGGTACAAATGACATGGCTTTTAGATGAGTAAAAGATGGGATGGTGTATCTCTTCCACCAGGAATTCAAATCTTGATTCATGTGTCTCCAACTGAAGAAGTGAAGCTAATGTGGCCATGACATCTGCAACTTTGTTCTCTATCCTAGGGATTTGTTGAAACGTCACAAAGGTAAAGTAACATTTCAATGAGTCAACCATCTTTTTGTAGGGTATCAATTTATCATCCTTGGTTTGATACTCCTCATTGACTTGGTTGATGATTAACTAGGAATCCCCAAAGACATGTAACTTTGTTATGTTCCATTCTATAGCCATTCTCAAGCCATTGGTTAAAGCTTCATATTCTGCAATATTATTCATACATGGGAATAAAAGTTTGTAAGACTTTGGAATATTGTACCCATGTGGAGAAACAAATAATACTCTAGCACTTGATCCATTTTTCATGTGGGAACCATCAAAGAACATTTTCCAAGTGCGAGTAGTCATATACAAGATGTGTTCATCTGGGAATTCCACTTGAACAGGCATACTATCCTGAATTGGGAAATCAGCTAATTGGTCAGCAATAGCTTGCCCTTTTATGGCCTTCCTTTCAACGTACTCTATGTCAAATTCAGTTAAGACCATCATCCATTTAGCAAGTCTACCTATGAGGGCAACCTTACTAAGCAAGTACTTAAGAGGATCAATTTTTGCAACCAAATGTATGGTATGAGCAAGCATATAGTGTCGCAACTTTTGAGAAGCAAACACCACTGCAAGACAAGACTTCTCAATGTTATTGTAATTGATCTCATAAGAGACTAGAGTACGATTGATATAGTATATGGCCCATCCTTTCCCAGTATCATCTAATTGAGCCAACAATGCCCCCAAGAAAGACTCTATTGTTGAAATGTATAAAATCAATGGTCGCCCAGGAATAGGCGGCATCAAAATTGGAGGATTAGCTAAATACTATTTTATTTGATCAAGGCTCTTTTGGAAATCCTCATTCCATACACAAGAAGCACCTTTATGTAGCGTCTTATTAAAGGGTTGTGCTCTATCTGCCAGCTATGAGATAAACCTCCTAATTGACTGGAGTCATCCCTGAATACTTCTCATCTGACTAATGTTTCTTGGAGGTGGCATGTCTAAAATTGCTTGAACCTTTTTGGGATCAACCTCTATACCTTTTGCTGATATTATAAATCCTAAAAGTTTACCTGAGGTGACACCAAATGCGCACTTCTTTGGATTCAATCTGAGTTGAAATTGTTCCATGCGATCTAGAATTACTTCTAAATCGGTAAGGTGTGCATCTCTTTTTCTTGATTTAGCCAAGGTATCATCCACATAATCTTCCATGTTCTTATGCATCATATCATAAAAAATTGTGGTCATAGCTCGTTGGTATGTTGCTCCTACATTCTTTAACCCAAATGGCATGACATTCCAGCAATAGGTTCCCCATGCACATGTGAACACTGTTTTCTCTTGGTCTTCGGGAGCTATTTTAATTTGATTATATCCTAAGAAACCATCCATTAGAGAGTATATGTCATAGCCCGCTGTCATGTCCACTATCATGTCAATGTTTGGAAGTGGAAAATCATCCTTTGGGCATGCTTTGTTTAAATCTCTAAAATCTGTGCATACACGAATGGACCCATCTTGTTTGGAAATTGGTACTATGTTTGAGATCCATTCTGCATAATCGATGGCTCTGATGAATCCAGCTCTCAAATTTTTTTCTAATTTTGCTTTGACAAGGAGAGCTACAGGTGGATGCATTTTTTTGAGTCTCTGTTTCACTGGTTTGACTCCTGGAGCTATGGATAAGTGGTGCATTATAAGATTTGTGTCAAGCCCTGGCATGTCAGAATAGGTCCATGCAAAATTAATTTTCTTCTTTTGTAAGAATTGTATATATTCCTTGGTTTCTTCTTCTGATAAAGACTGAGCAAGATGAACTATTTGAGGAGTTTCTTCTGTGTTCAAATTAATTGGTTTTGTTGGCTCAATCAATACTGATGATCTATCCTGGAAATAACTCGGCAAGTTATTAAGTACCCCATCCTTAGGTGCCTCAAAGAGGTTTTCACCCTCAGATACGTCATCTCTTTTTACTATTTTTGGTTTTGATACCGCCACAAAGTGGTTTTCGCTATCAGACCTATTTTTCTTTCTTTCTTTTTCTTTTATTTTGAGACTGAGGTACTTAATATCAGGCTCTGTCATACTGGTTGTCGGTTCACTGGTGGAAGAAGCCATGGGTTCAAGAGCATTCAGATAGCAAGCAAGTTCATAGTCATTCTGAAAAGTGAGGAATCTAGGCTCTTGATGGTGTTGAGACCAATCAATTAGGTCATAGTGAACAAGGGGTAGGTCAATGACTGGTTCAATGTTATTTATGTGAAAGGTGTTATCTCTGGTGACCATACAATTGGGGTTCATTGAGTCCTCTCCTAAGATACCCAAATTAGGACTCATCCTACCAAACAAAGCATTGTCCACTAAGGCAATTTGAGGAGTACAATCCTCTAGTCCTATACTAAGCTCGTTGGCCGCATCGGGTTGGGTACTATAAGTATGGACAACATCCATGTCCAAATCAACTGTTGCATCTGAAAGTGAGTCCCATTCATACTCATGGGAGTCTGTGTCTGAATCATCATTTGGGCCTCATGATGTAGAAGCCTCAAGGTTGGGAAAGGTTTCCCCTTCTCTAATGCTAGCCTTGTTACTATCCGTCGCAGCTAGGATAGCAACACGTTCCATTGTCAATCTAGCATTCATATAGTCACTATCCGTCGCAATTGGGATAGTGGGACCATCAAGTATCAAATATTTTGAATCTCCCCAAAGAAGATTTGTTGAAGGCACCCAATCATCAGACATGTCTTGTTGATTAGAAAGATCAGGTGTATAGTTTGAATCACTGTTACTGTCCATTGCAGCTGGGACAGGAACACCTTTCTTCTTCTTATTTTCAAAACCTAAGCCAATTGTTGACTTATTCTTTCATCCAAAAAGGGCATGGTCAAGAGGCTCAGCTTTAGCATCCAACCTATGGCTAAGGGGACCATATCCTGGATAACCCATATTCTTAACCAGTGTATACCCTCTCCCATAAGCTTTAGGTGAAGGAGCAAAGTTCTCGTTGTGTTGGTATTTTTCCTCATGATAGATCTAGTCCCTTATGGCAACTTCCTCTTTCTCATCCTGAATAGGAACTGAAGACTCAACAAATTTTCCAAATAATGTCATTGCTGATGATGAAGGTTTCATATTTGGTGATGGTTTCCCATAAGACCTAGGAGAGATTGGCATTTTTGTAAAAGAATCAATTTTATAATCTCCCATCCCAAGATCTATGGTCTTAAACTTTTGCTTGCATTGTTCAAGTGAAATACTAGGACTGTCAGCTTCCCTATTCAAAGGTACATGTGATCCAACAAAAATGGTATTAACTGACAAAGCACTATCTCCAAGTATGCAAATTTCTACACCATTATGGGGAAACTTAACACACTGGTGATACGTTGATGGGACTGCTTGCATTTCATGAATCCATGGCCTACCTAGCAAAATGTTGTAGGCTAAAGGTCCAACATCAACAATTTAAAATAAGATATCCTTTTCTACTGGACCAATGCGAATAGGCAAAATGGCCAATCCCTTAGAACTTCTTTCTGCTTCATCATATGCCTTGATTGTGATCTTTTTCCTTGTGTCAATGACATCTTCGAAATATCCTAGAGCCTTCAACAAACTCATGGTACAAATATTGAGCCCCGCACCTCCATCTATCAATACACGCCTGACATGGGTTTTATGAATCATGAATTTGATGTGTAAGGCCAAGTTATGTGGGTGACTGATGGATTTGTCATCTTCTTCTGAGAAGGTGAGGTAATGAGGGCTAGCCAAATGGTTGACCATATTCTAGAATTGATCAATATCTAAGTTGTTAGGGACACTGGCTGCTCGCAAAGCATCCTCAAGGACACGCTTGTGCTTAGGGGACAATTCTAAAAGCTCAAAAATAGATATCTGCGCCGGTGTACATTGTAATTGGTCAATAAGATTATAATTGGAATCAGGACCAACGACAGATTTAAGAGGAACGCCCTTGGACATGGGTTGCTTAGACTTGCTAGTGCTAGGACCTCTGATAATGATGGGAGCTTGAGCCTGACCCCTAGTGATAGCATTGAGGGACTAGGGCATTCTTCATGAGTGAGGACCTCTTAGCACCACAATGGGTCTTTCATCAGACATAGGAGTTGAATCCACATCATATCCATAAGGATGTTTCCCGTTCATCATGTTGATATTATCATCAGCCACTTCAAGCATGTTAATCACATTTTCAGCATTTGTGTAGGCATAGTTGATAGCAGCTTTGCCATGCTTGTTGTTAGAATTCTCCCCTTTTTCATATTTGGGCAAGGGTTCCTTAAAAGCCTTATGATCCGCATTAGTGGTTAAACCATCAACTTGTAATCACCCACTTTCAATGAGGTCTTGGACAAGATGTTTAAGCCTAAATTTTTTTTTGATATCATGTCCAATTCCATTGTGGAAGACTCTAAAGGCTTTCTCATCCCACCAATGAGGTTTAGGATTGGGTATGCGGTGCTTGGCAGGATCCTGAGGTTGCACCAAATTATGAGCAATTAGTGTTTTGAAAATGTCGGCATAGGAGTCCCCAAGTTTGGTGAATTGTCTCTTTTCCTTCTTGGGTTTCCCTTGATACTTGGATTTATTCTCTTGTTGTCCTAAGGATGCTTGCAGCTTCATGGCTTGTACCGCATTGGAGAGATTAAGAACTCCTTCATTCTTAGGTTGTGGTGAGTCAACAACTCTGTCATTGACCACCTGTTTATTCTTGTTCCAATAGGAGTTCTTTTTGTCCTTATAACCATGATTGTTGTTATTTTGGCCATTGTTGTTATTAGTTGATTTAGCCAAAATTATTTGTTCTTTTAAGACATCCTCTATGTGACATGCCACTTCTACCATGGTATCGAAAGAATTAAATGGTATCTTTCTTACCTCATATCTTAATTCCGGCACTAAGTTACTCACAATGATGTCTATTCTTTCCTCCTCAGGAATTGTCCTGGGATATTTTGAGCACAAACGTCTCCATCTTTGTAGGAAAGTGACAAAAGGTTATCCTTGATTTTGTTTAAGCTTGCACAAATCAAGCATTGTGACTGACCTTGATAGATTATAAGCAAAACGCTGAACAAATCTTTGGATGAGTTCTTTAAATGACTTTATTGGAGGAGTAAGGTTGGTGAACCACTCCATGGCTTGACCTTTGAGACTCCTTGGAAATAATCTTATCAAGTAGGAGTCTTCATGATGAAAAGAAAAGCTCATTATGTAGAATTGTCAAACATGGTCATGAGGGTCACCAACGCCATCATATTTGTCATAGGTTGAAAACTCAAATTTCTTAGGGAACTCAACCAACACCACACTCTTGTCAATCGGGTTGGGACATATGGAGTCTAAATTAAATGTGCTCTTAGGAGCCCTCATCCTTTCTATGTCCTTCTGCATTTACATGATCACCTCATTGCTTGAAGGATTCTATTTCTTAATCTTTTGGTGGACGTCAAAATCATATGGAACTTTAGCACCTTTTTTGATAAGGCTTTCTAGGAATTGATCCTTGTTTTGTTCCACATATCGTTCCACATATGCTTGAAAGGATGGTTCTTGTTGCATAGTCATAAAATCCATATGGTCAAATTTGGCATAACTTCCTCCATGTTGTGAGCCATGATGTGCTCATTGGGAGGGTTGCTTTGAATGTCTATGAGGTGATCGTCTCCTATGATGATCATATCTTGAAACCCTTCTTCCTCTAGGACTTGGGGATCGTGAGGGTGTCCTTGATCTTCTTCTAGGACTTGGCGAAGGGGTAGCTGGGGGTGAGTTGGTCCCACTATTGGTTCCCCTCCCATTGAATCAACTTTGGAGTTGTTGTGCGTAGAGTCTATCTTCTTCTTCTTGGGTGACTCTCTTCTTTATATCCAATAACGAACGTTCCTCTTCTTCTAGTTGTCTAAATTTTTCCTTTTTAGTAGCTTGTTCATCCAAATAGGCTTTCTTCTCCCTCTCAATGCTTCTCAATCTTGTATTTGCATATTGAGAGGTGTCTTTAAGTGGGGAGGATGGTCTTGAATGCCTTATTGCATTGGCTGCGTTTATGTGGTGATCACTAGATTCATTGTTCTGGTCCTCGTGTTGTGACCCTGAATCTGAGTGAGCTTGCTTATGATGTCTCTCAGCTCGTTGGTGAGCATCAAAATACCTCATGTTGTTGGGAGGTGACCCAGGTGGACTAGCATGAGAAGAACTACCGTACTCTCTTTTATGTTGTTGGAAGATATCCTCAAGAGTTTGATTCATGGCTTCCCTTTGTTGTCAGGTGAAAGTGTAACTCATGTCCATACTTGATGAAAGTGGTACAAAAGAGGTGCTCACTTCACTAGGATTAGCTTTCGGATTAAAACAAACCTCAGATTCACTCTTAGGTGATTGATCAAAAAGGGGTCCTTTTCCCTTATGTTGTCGAAGAGTCTTGACGGATGGTAACTGGCTAAAGGCAACAGGGGGTCGCTTCCCTTGATTGACTTGGTACCTTTTCGTAATTGACATGAAAGAAAGATACTCTCAATGATAAGGTGACCTCTCAAAGTGTCAGCGCCAAACTAGGATAATCAAAGTCCTCTATTGTCCAAAGAGAAATGAGAAGATAGAAAAGGGGCTTTACCAACACTATCAAAGAGGTGCTTCAAATCAAAGGGTGACTACCCTTGCACTTTTGAACTAGGAGGTTGGACTAGGCCAAAATATGATTGAAATTGAGATTTAAATGAAAGCGATTTGGACAATAAGAGCACTAAATTTTTTCAAGAATGTAGCTAACAATCTTAGAGATGAACCTTGGCACCAAGAATGACCTTCTAATTTGACAATTATTTCAAAGTGATTTCATAAATTGGATGATGCTATCCCGGAGGACTAAAACTAAAAATTTAGAGTCAAGACAGGTCTCAAACATCAGAGCAAGAAGCCTACTCTAAGACCTAACCTGATTAACAGCAACTGAAACTGACCAAATTGCAAGCACGACAGAAATTACCCAGGTGATATACTCCAAGCTACTGGGGTGATATACCTACAACCACGCGATACTTCACCTTATGCCAGGTGATATACCTTATAATAGTCGGGCGATACACTCTAGGTAGGTCAGGCAATAGTCTACCAAGGGTGAACTATCGCGCAATATTTCTTCTCAAAGAAGGTGATACTTTTCAAACCTGTGAAGTATCGCATGATACTTTGCTCTAAAGGGCGCGATACTGTTGCAAGATTACTTAACTCTTGACCAGAATTGTGTAAAATTTGCATTTTTGGGTCTGCTTGGTCAAAATTTTTGGTCTAAGGGTTGATGTTTTCAATTTCAGTCACAACATCAGCAGAATTTTGGTAGGTTTGCAAACAGTGAGGGATCAAACATGTCTCAAAACACTTGAAACAAGGGCAAAAGCAACCTTGCCAAGGCAAACACTTGTGATATCAGAATTGAAAAAGCACCTTATGAATGCTACCGATCATTTGTATGTGAGAACATTTATACTGGCATCACACAACCAAAGACAATTCAAGAAAGTCTATCCTAAAAAGTCAAGGCTCAATACTTACCAACTTAGCCCACAACTTGATGCCCCCTTGCCTCACACCAAGTGGTTACCCACAAGAGATATTGGCTTTGTCGTGGAAGTGTCAAATGACACAACCAAAGGGACACATATGGTGAGTATCTTAAGGTGATCTGGGTAAACCACTTGGATCAATCCTTGCACTAAGAAGATAAGCGGCTAAACAAGGTGGCTTCTATCTAATGGTTCTTAATAAGGATTTCCGTTCACAACACCCCTCTTGCTCCTCATAAAGGACTAGGACCTCGCGGCCTCAAGAGTACCTTAAGCATTCTTGTTCAATGTTTTCCCCATGGTCACAATCCCATGAGCTACTCACATCAAACGAAGATAAGTGTTATGTCTACCAAGGTTTTTGGTGTCCTTGATAGCCTTGAGATTATAGTGAGTTGGAATCACTTGACACCAAGGAAAATGATGACAAGGTTGTTCCCACTTGAGTCATTCCTCTTGATTTCTCAAGAGCAGGCCTGCTAAAGGATTCCTAAACTAAACAAAAAATGGATGATTTTTGAGGTTCAAGGTTTTTGGTTCACCACGAGGGTGAAGAGCATACTCCCCTATCTCAAAAACTTCTCCCAAACATACCAAGCAAAGAGATTCAATTACTCCCTTGCTTCCAAAACCTTAAGATGGGTCAAGATTTTTTGATTCACCTAAAGGTGAAGAGCATACTTCTCCTACCACCTCAAAATCCCTTTCACAAGGTTTTAAAAATTCCTAATACAATTAGTGAATGCCACACTTGAAATGAAAACAAATAAACAAGTAAGATTTTTTTTTTTTGTTTTTATGCTTTTTGGGCAGCCCTGCAAAAATTGTTATAGCCCTCTTTGACATGCGATTTTTGGCAAGCTTCTCAAGCAAAGGCACCTACAACCACAACTAGTTAGGCTCACAATGTTAGCAAAATCCAAAATCTAAATAAAAATAATTGCAAGAAACTGATTTACCTAAGCTAAAAGATGCAGGTTAGACCTATCTAAATACAGTAAAGTAAACCAGCAAACTAAGTATGATCAGATTCAAATGATAAAGCTTGAATTGCAGGTCTCTGTCAGATCAGGCGATATACCTTGAACTTCACCAGTATCGCGCGATATAGTTTTCTATACCTGCACGATATACCTTGGCTCGGGTGATATACTTCTCTATACGCGGGCGATACTTCACACGACACCAGGCGATATACCTTAATACTGCCAAATGATTCTTCTCTGGGGTGAAGTGTCACACTGGTATAGTAAGGTATATCGTGCGATATACCTGAGAAGTATCGCGCGATATTTTGAGAAAAAGGCCAAAGACTGCAAAATTTTTGAAAAATAATCCAAAAAATGATGAAAATGCAAGAAATTAAAGGACAAAGCTTATCTACTTTGCCCCACGGTGGGCGCCAGAAATGTACACACTAAAATGGTGCACTTCTATGAACCATTACATGCAAGGTTGCTCAAAGATGAGGCCTCAAAAAGCGGCTCATAGCTCTCTATGCATGGAGTTACAAGGGACTATGATGTGTTTGCTCTCAGCTAGAGCTACAAGCTTATGACCTTGCTAGCCAACCACACAATGAGAGATTCGAATGAGGACAAGGGCAAGAGTGCCAATATCCTCAAGAATCACTATGAAAATGCAATGCAATGCAAACTAGTCTATGGAAATGAAAATGCAATGCAACTAAGCTATGAAATGGAAAGAACAAGTGTTACAAATCCATCCTATTAAGCTATGTGAGGTTATGTTATTGCATAAAAGGAAATCTAAGCTATGAAAGCCATGAAAAATGAAACTACTTATGCAAGAATGTAAACTAAACTATGAAGCAAATGAAGAAATCTAAAGTAAGATGCAACAATGATCTCTAAAAAGCTTCAAAGTCTTCAAGGATTCCTGCAGCATAAGGTTAGCATAAAATGTGATGATGCAAAATGAAGGAGAGAGCTTTCCTTTTATAAGAAATGCAAAGGAGTGGACCATTGAGATTAAGAGGCAAAAGTCTTAATCAGCGATGGAGCTTAAAAGAGGAGCGATCCATGTGCACAAGTATCCTCCAATAGGAATTGACTTTGTGTCCATGTGAGACAAAAGTGCTTTTTTCCTTTTTGTAAAATAGGAATAATGCTTTATTTGTGCAACTTAGGACAAGAGGAAAGGTGGGGCTTTTTATTTAATCCAAAGGGGATGAAATATTCCTTTTAATCAAATAAAGACTTAGGATAAATGATTAGCCCATAGGATAAAAATCCAATATATGATCGAAATTAAGACTTGATCAAGAAATTGATAATGTTGAAAATATTGATTATTGATCAAAATGATTCAGGGTTGATAAATCAAATAAATGGGGCCCAAAGTCTAGGCGACCATTTTAGGGTGCGTACAATATATATATAGATGATGTAACTATATATAATTTTGAACATCCATTTTCTAACTACGATATAAACCTTGGTAGCTATAATACTGTTAGTTGAAAACATCTGTTATATGTATTTTATGTTTCATGAAGAAAAATCTAAAAAATATGAAAAACTAGTTGATATGCACACAATTTTTTTTAGAGGTCTATATAATAGAATTATATCTTAACAAGGATTAATTGGTACAATTAAATTTTAGTAAACAAACACGGATTAAAGGAAAATACAAAAAAATTAAAATTAAACTAAAATGTATTGCTCAAATTTTAACTTATGCACCATACTATTGTATAGAAAAAAAAGCTCATTTAACAAACAAATGCGTACATTACGTGATTTGGATTCTTAGCTAGGGGTCTATCTATCATCTTAACAATAATTATATACGATAATTTAAACCATGATATAAATGTAAACCTAACCATTATATTAACCGTTATCTTAACCCCGAACCCTAACCCCACTAGTAATACTAATTGTATATTTATATTTTAATAGTATTTTTAATATACCTATTTTAAATTTAATGAACAAAGAAGCAACTCATAGAAAACACACAAAATAAAGAAATAAATAAAAATTGCTCAAATTATAACTTGTGCAGTGTATTGTTCTACCCAATAGAGTGACTCATTCAATAAATGCATACAGGAGGTGGATAGGGATCTAATAAGGGGTTTATCTATCATGTTAACAGTAATTGTAACACCAAGCATGATAGGAACATCGCATTACAACTTACCCTAACAATAATCCTAACCTCTACTCCACTCCTAATTGTAACTCTGACCAAAATAGTAACTACAGTGATACTACTATCTACCTAACCCTAACCATCATCCTAACCATATTCATAATCTTAAACCATGAATACTAATAAAAATGGAAAACCCTTACTCTAATCCTAATAGTGTTCATAATCCTATAAAATATCATAACCTAATTATTAAATCCGAACAATAATCCTAATCAAAATTCTAAATCCTAAAAATAATACTAACCACGATGTAGAGTCTTACCCTTACTCTAATCATAATACTTACCTTAAACTCAATCCTATTCCTAAAGATAATAGTAAATTCATGATCTAAACTCTTACACTTAGTGAAATCATAATTCGTATGCTGATCCTAATCCTAATCCTAACATGAAATCCTAAATTAGAGGAATATAATACTAAACCTAAGCTTAATCCAAATAGTAAATCCTAAAACCCAATGTAAGCCTTTTTATTGTCTTCAAATAGTGCACAAGTTTTAGATTATTACCTTTTACAATTTGTCCAAAATCCTAAAAGCTAAACCCTCATCATAAATGTTGAACCGTAATCCGAATCCCAATCCTAAATGGTAAGAGCTAATCCTAAATCATAACCCTAATACTAATCATGATGTAAAGTCATACCCTAACCTTCAACTAAATTAAATCCAAATCGTAAATCAAATTGAACCCTAAACCTACAACAAGCCATATTAAACCTATTGGTTCTTGAAAATGTTAGGAGTTTATTCTCTGAGACACACCAATAGTACGGGGACAAGACTTCCATCTACACTTCTGGTTGTGCAAAACCAAGGTGAGTGCACCTAATCCATCTTTACACACAACATAATATAATTCCTTTTCGGGTCAATATCCTAATGTATAACCATAATTTAGGAACCAACTTCAAAATACAGAGAGAATATTACTATCCATATTCAAAATACTACTCATCCTAAATAATCTATGTTAACAACACCCATTTGAAAAAAAGAAAGTGTCAGTCAAACAAAGAACAAAGTGCCCAAGTCTAGTTGTTAGACGCTTCCTTGTATTTTGCATTAGGGGCATTGGAAAATGGGAGCACGTGATAACGAAGGGGGCTTTATTTATTTATTTATCAATATCCAAAATTAGGATGTTCCTTATTACTTTATCAATAATACTATTGGGGAATAGGCTTGAAATCAACATTGAACAAAGGAAAAAAAGTGTGGATACAAGAAAAACTTCATTATGTATACCAAAATTTGGGACCAGATCATGTGGAAGAAGCATTATATTAAAAGGGTTTAAAATAAAATATTTGTGCATAACTAATATTGTATATATTTTGAGAACAACTAAGTTCAAATTTGGTATTGTGATCCTTAATTGTACAATAATCGTGATAGAATTATTTCATCATTGATGAAAATGCATCCACTTTTGTAGATGTCTCATGTAGAAATTTCGTGAAGATTTATCATATATAGTCTAACATTATACGTAAGGATTAGGGTAAGGGGTTAGGGTTAGCATTACAATCAGTAATATGGAAAAGATTAGTAATAGTTACTGTTACATTTTGTCTATTGTACATGTAGGGTTAGGGATAGGGTTAGTTCAAGGTTCTGTGCAGTGTTATGATGTACGCTTTATAGTCAGGTTTAAATCATATGTAGCGTTAGGTATAGGGGTAGTATTAGGGCTTGTGTCAGATTAAGATTATGGACGTAGTTAATGATGGGATCTAGGTTTTAGAGTTAGCTTTAAAGTTTCATACTTGGTAATACATTTTTGGATGTTGTTTACAGTTTAGAGTGATAATTATCATTAGTATCATATTTAACATTACCATTTAATGTATTTTCAATGGTAGGGACATGGTAACAACTAACTTGAATGGTTACCATATATAAGTAATTATAATGTTAACGATAACATATTAGAGTTAGGATTAGGGTTACGATTAAGGATAGGATTCTATGTTTGCAGTTAGGATTAGTATGATATTAAGGGTTACTATAAGCGTCATGTTTACCATTTTATGTATGGAAATCAAGAGGGTTATGGTTACAATTAGGTTTTAATTTTAACCTTGGGAGTACTATTACTTTTGGACTTGCACCTCTCACATTAAAGGTAAAGATTAGGGTAAGGGGTTAGGGTTAGCATTACAATTAGTAATATGGTCAAGATTACTAGTAGTTACTGTTAGATTTGATAACCATCAAATCTTCCCAAGAACACCTGCATGCAAAGACTGCTACAAGAATGAAGACAGAAGAGAGACAGAAAGCTATGGTGGCCAATAGGCCAGAGACAGGAAAATCATCTTGACAGAAATAAGCTTCTATTAACAAAATGAAATTACAATACAATCTCCTTATGAATTACAAAGCAGTGAATCCTTATAAAGGATACCGAAACCCTAAAAGGGAAACTTCTAAGAAAAGGAAACTTTCCTAAGTCTAACTTAAGCTAAGAGTAGAGAACTAATAATTAACTGATTTAATTATTAGCAATACTCGACTACTCTAACACCCCCCCTTAAGTGTAACTTAGGGAGAAGCAAAAAAAGCTAAACTACTGCAGAAAGCAGGAAAGATGGGTCCCGGAAACTAGGCCTGATTAGGTACCCAAAACATAAAGCAAAAGATGTCCCAGAGAAAGGAACAAGAAGAGAGCAAGAAGCTCCTCCGAAGCATGTCTGAAAACTCTGTCAGAAGATACTGCTGGAACCCCCACTGAAGTGCATGACCAGGTAGAGAAGACAAGTGTCTGAAGAGCTGATCAATCGAACCAGGAAGCAATAGAACCAACAGGTGAACCCCCCCATAATGCTGAACTAGGAGAGGTGACAGTGTTTTTTTGGATCTGCTGTTTTGACAGTGTTTTTTTCTGTCAAAGGTGATGTTTACTTTTTGCCTTCCGGGAGCCATATCTCGCTCATCCGGACTCATTTTTGGGCTCACCTTATATCGTCGGAAAGCTGGTTCAGTGTGCTATTCAGTGGCAGAGGTTATTTTTCCAGATTCTACTCCAGGTTTTCACTCCTCTGAGTTATGCAGTTTATGCCCTCTGGTGGTGTGCTTGGTTCTACAGGTCCGGGGATCTCTTCTTCTGGTTTCTTAGTGCACTCTTCTTTCTGACTTCTGAGCTTGCATGCTCTTTCTGATGTATCTTTTTTCTGTAAACGCACTGAGATAAAGTGCCCTCTTCTGCATTTCTAGGATCTTTTTCACCTGGTTCAGTTTTAGTATTCGCACTCAGTTATAAAGTGCCATGGGGGGATTCTGATGCATTTGCCACTATAGGCGCATCCACTCTTGTCAAGTGAGTGTACCTTCCATGACATTAGCCCATGTAGACTGTGTCTATGACACCGCCCTTTATCCTATGTGTGTGCTTCTGTTGCACTGTTGGTGTTCCTGGTTCTTCTTCTGCAGCTGTTTCTGGCATCGCATTTCAGTGTTCCTGTCACCTCTCCCAGTTCAGCATTATGGGGGGGTTCACCTGTTGGTTCTATTGCTTCCTGGTTCGATTGATCAGCTCTTCAGACACTTGTCTTCTCTACCTGGTCATGCACTTCAGTGGGGGTTCCAGCAGTATCTTCTGACAGAGTTTTCAGACATGCTTCGGAGGAGCTTCTTGCTCTCTTCTTGTTCCTTTCTCTGGGACATCTTTTGCTTTATGTTTTGGGTACCTGATCAGGCCTAGTTGCCGGGACCCATCTTTCCTGCTTTCTGCAGTAGTTTAGCTTTTTTTGCTTCTCCCTAAGTTACACTTAAGGGGGGGGTGTTAGAGTAGTCGAGTATTGCTAATAATTAAATCAGTTAATTATTAGTTCTCTACTCTTAGCTTAAGTTAGACTTAGGGAAGTTTCCTTTTCTTAGAAGTTTCCCTTTTAGGGTTTCGGTATCCTTTATAAGGATTCACCGCTTTGTAATTCATAAGGAGATTGTATTATTTTCATCATTGTTAATAGAAGATTATTTTCTTGCAACATGGTTTTGCAGTCTCTGGCCTTTTGGCCGCCATAGTTTCTGCCTTCTCTTCTGTCTTCATTCTTGTAGCAGTCTTTGCATGCAGGTGTTCTTGGGAAGATTTGATGGTTATCAAATCTAACAGTTACTATTATATTTAGGCTATTGTACATGTATGGTTAGGGTTCAGATCAATTTAAGGTTGTGTGCAGTGTTAAGATGTACGATTTATAGTTAGGGTTAAATCATATGTAGTGTTAGGTATACAGTTAGTATTAGGGTTTGTGTGAGCGGAAGATTATGGACATAGTTAGCAATGGGATATAGGTTTTAGAGTTAGGATAAAAATATCATAATTTGGAATACATTTTTTGAAGTTGTTTGTAGTTTAACATGATAATTATCATTAGTATCACATATAACATTACCATATAAGGAATGGTCATTGGTAGGGACATGATAACAACTAACTTAAATGGTTACCATATTATTGTAACTATAATGATAACGATAATATATTAGAGTTAGGGATAAGGTTACGATAATCATTGTTGTTAATTTAACGTCATGCTATGGGTTAAGATATAGTTTTATTTTAGTTTTCATTTAAGATTTACTTTTAATTGATTATTTTATATAGTTAAAGGTTTTGGTATATATAGTTGTTTAACATTGATTAGGGATAGGTTAGAAGTAGGAATGAATAAGATGTTCTCTATAATTAATTACTCACATTTATTTAGCACATCCATCGAAGGAATCAATATTAGAAAAATAGAGCTCAACAAAACATGTTGCAAAATGTTGCAAGTATAGGGGTAATCATGGTGGGAATAGCCAAAACTATTTTTATTATCTTATTCATGAAACTTACATAGATGAAAAGGGAAATAGAAGTCCCAATACAACTATTCAGATAATTAAGAAGGCTGAAAGCCAAGATAAGAATGATCTAAATCAATTATTCTTCAATGATAAAGTTTCTATTGCGACCCTTATTTGGACAATGATCGTGGTAGACTTGTCTCATTATTAATGGAAATGCATCCACTTTTGCAGATGTCCCGCGTACAAATTTCATAACATCTACCATCTGCATTATATCTAGTTCGTCAACATAATCAACTGATAATGCTGCATTCTCCACAACTTTGATTATAGTTGCACACGAGTCTACAATGATTCGTGTACACTTGTCAAATTCAGTCTCAAAGACATCATTCAAGGTCACCGAAGTAGTAAAGGGGCTTGTAACAGTGAGGTTTGACTCTCTGTCAGATGCATCCATACATGGGATGGTGTCCTGCAATGTTTTAAACAAACATTAGTATATACAATTAATTAGAATAACCAGTTTGCATTGCCATTTTGAACTTTACATGTTAATTATAGTGGAATAATATATATTATTTGTGGACTTTTTTTAATATTTAAATTAACAAAAAGTCAGGTTTGGAAACACGATATAATTTATATTGTTCTTAATATTAAATGTTAGCAATAATTCAAATATTTAAATAATTAAGAAATCTAATGTATGCTTAATCTAATTTAAAAAAAAACTATCAAGTTTAATAGAATACAAATTTCATTAATATTCTGGCATTGCCATCCATAATATTAATAAATTTTTTTTACGATAATCATGTAAAAAAAGTAAATTATTAAAATATAAATGTAAAATAATTTTTTTTTAAAGTAACATTTAAGAAACAAAATAAATTAAACTAATGTATACTTAATCTAATTAAACTAATGTATAGTTAATATTTTCCAATTTTAAGTAAGGAAGAAGAAATATTGTTCAACGTTTTAAACCATTGCAAATGAATAATCTAAATAATCTAAATCTAAAGCAATGTTGCGGCATTGCCTTCCATATTTAAATTTAAATCTAAATATTCAATGAAATCAAGATCAAATATAATTTTATTTTTTTATTATCTAAAATGTAAATCTAAATCTAAAATGAAAACTATTTAAAATACAAATATGGATCTAAAATGCAAATTATTTATAATGCAAATCTATATGTAAAAAGCTAACTATTTAAAATGCAAATCTAAATGAAACATGGAATTCAAAATGAAACATGTGAATCAAACATGCTATTGATGTAATTTGCATGTTTGATTTTGATTTTGAATGCAAATCAAATTTGTTTTTTATATAATTTTTTAACTTATTCTTCATCCATGTCTAGCGCCCCTCGTTTCCTATTATTTTGGCCTTGCCATTTTTCTTCTTATTATTTTGGCCTTTCCATTTTTCTTCCTATTATTTCGGCCACCTATTATTTCACCTAGCTATTAATAGTTGTATAAATTATTTATTTAATCTAATAATTTTTATTGACAAGGAATCTTTTTGGCATATTCCTATGCTGGTATTCCCATTTGTGCTCCCATTGTATAGGTACACCTCTCTTAGTAATTAAGATAATATGATTAGCATAGAAAGAGGAAAATATATCTCTATCACTATCTTAGCCATAATTTTCATGCCTTCAAGAAAATTTTGAAAATTGCCTTAGCTTGGGAAATAGATCTTTTGTTCTTTGTAGGGTTTCATAAATTTGTTTTGCCTATGTTAAAAACCCTAACTAAGGTCTATTTGTGTGTTACTTTTTCGTGTCCCTTAAATCTCCTATATAGCACATGGCAATTATTTCCCTTCATTCTCTGACGATTGAGAAGTCCAAGAGTTAAGTATATCAATCCGAACATCGGGCGACTCAGTAATGTTTCACATGTGTACAATCCTATAATAAACACAAACCCTATTCATAATAGTAAACCAATTTAAACCATAACCTTAAAACCATTTCAACATTTAACCAAATTGAGCCATAATCATTAACTAAGTTATACCTTGTCCAAAAAATGAACCAAATTTTAACCCTAACCCAACCTCAAACTCAACACTATAGCAAATTTAACCCCAACCACATACCAAATTTAAACTAAAGACCGAAAAAACAAAGGACTTGATCAAAATTGGATTGAGAAGAACACACTTTTATATTCCAAATTATGCTGAAAATTTCATACGGATAAAAAATGTTGTCATTTTTTATTCGCGTTTGTGAAAATCTACCATGTATTAGATATTTTTGAATTTCCAAAAATCCACTATGATTACCATTTGTTCAATTTTGGTCGATCGAAAATGTTGTCATTTTTTATTCACATTTCCAAAAACCTAGCAAGTATTTGTTATTTTTGAATTTCCAAAAATCCTCTGTGATTATCGTTTGATCAATTTCGGTCGTCGAGTATACCGACGGATACGGGTGCCGAAAATGCACAATGTTTTTTATTTAAACATTGATCATTTCAGGATTAATCGATGGCTCATATCGTCTCGCAGTTGGGTGATAAAAATAAAGGTAAGGTCAACCCCGTGGGTGGGCCACGATGATGATGCTTCATATTTGAAAAAGGATGCAACTATCTTCCAGATAGAATGCACCATTGACCAAATTTGAAAAATCCAAAAATACAACAGATTTTTGTGAAAACTTTAGCATCTGTTCTTCATGATCTGGTTGTTACGAATCGAAAACAACAAAAAAAAATCAGAAAAAAACTTTGCATTTTTTTAGATCTGAAAAAAAAAATTATGTTAATGGTGCGTTCTATCGGGAAGATAGTTGTCGCCTTTGAAAAATCCAAAAACACAACAAATTTTTGTGAAATGTTCAACATCTGTTCTTCATGATCTGCATGTTTTCAGTTGAAAAGAAAAAAAAATTCCAAAAAAATAGTGCCTTTTCGCAGATTTGGAAAAAAATATGTAGTGCATTTTTATCAGGAACTTAGCCACCATCCCCATTGTATTCAGCCACGTGTACACTTAGGAGTTCGTGTGGGACCGCTTCCCACCATGAGTCCATGAGTGGGTCCCTTGCAGACCATCTTGACCGACATCAACGACCGCCAAGCCATCACCTTTACACGATTAAGGTAGAGGTGCACAAATAGTTCAAAAATGATGGTCTGATAAGATTTAACGGGCCGTCAAATTTGCAGCATTGTTGAGCCATCAAACAACTTAATACCTGTTGCCTTGCCACTCACCGCGATTTAGGCATTTCCCAGGTTTTGAATTTGATTCGTAACAACTCATTGGCTTACCTGAGCATGCAGGTGTGGTTGACATCTAATTTGGGCCATTGCAGTAGAATTCTCCAGTGAAGGTGTTCTTCTGCACTCTTAAACAATAATTCTCTGCACTTTATTCCCATTTGTATTCTATTTTCCGCTTTTCCTCCTGCAAATTGCACAAATCACTCTGTGTAATCGACTTCTATAAACAAATTGAATGAATATTTCAAGTGCATAGTTCTCTATTACTGAATTCTTCAGAGGCCGTGTATCATAATAGATTATGATTGTGAGCTTAGGGTAAGAAATTTATCTTTGAATTCAAAGCCCTAACCTTTTGGTCAACCCTGCCGAAGAATTGTAATCATGAAGCGAAAGGAAGGACCTTGTGATTCAAATTCATATCCCGATGAGATAACAAGATAGTTACCAAGGTCACATGGAATCCAAAAAAGAGCAACCTGTAATACTCGCCTTGAAGATTTCTTAATCAACGCCCACACAGGATACAAAGACCCTTTTCTAGGACCTGGCGTGACAGGTTTTGCCTTGTGGAGAAGAAATTACAATAAGAGAAAGGAGGCAAAACCTGTCAGGAACATATGGGATTCCAATTTAGCTAGGATCATTGTCCCAAATGTTTTTGTTAATGTGGATTTGATACTTGAAATTGCAAACAAGTACATCCCTAACACCAGACAGGTACTAGCCCATGATAACAAGGAAATTATCAAGATAACAAGAGAAAGTATAGAGGAGGCATACATGCTAGAGACAGACAAGGACTGGTGGCCACTTGATACAAATATGATGGGCCATGATTTTGAAAAGTTACATAATCTGTATAGAAGCAAGATTTCTCCTTGTAATACCCCAAAAATGGGCTATAAGTTCATTAATCTTCTACATCTTCAATTCGAACGAAATCGACATCAAAGTCCTAATCTAAGGCACATCTAAACATCATCGAATCATAATTGATTATCTTAAATTCTACATCGGGGAATATTCCTAGTAATATTCCTAATCATCATAATTATCTTCAATTTTATAATTATTTGGCAATAAATCACATTTATCCTAAATTTGATTAATTAAATATTTTGCATATTTAATAAATTAGATTTAATATTTGCCACTTAATTGTTTAATTAAATTTAATTCTATCTATTATTAATTGTATTATTTAATTTTGACAATAAATCAAAATTCCTATAAATAATTGATTAAATTCTTATTTAATTAATTAAAGCACGTTGTCATTATTTAATAATATAATTTTTAATAAAAGTTTGGTAAAATAGTTAATTAACCCATAAATTAATTATTTTATTTCAAAAAGCAGTTAAGTTGAGCATAAATCACTTTATCATTAAATTAATTCATAAATAAAACATGCACAATCATAAAAGCAGTTAACTATCAATTATCAATTAAAGCTAAACTCTATTTTGAGTTAAAACTTAGCTTTTGCATGTTTTTGTGAATTAAATTATCTTTATTATCAAATAACTCAAAAATCAAGCTGAGTTAATTTGAGTGATTTATGGCTTTTTTCCATGCACCTCCAAAGCCCTGGATTCCTATAAAAACAAGGCTTAGCTCTTCATAATTCATCTCTCAAATTTGCATCCATAGAATCTCATAATTTTGCAAGCTTACTTTGCCAAAGTCATCCACAAATTTGCACAATCACGTTGGAGAATTGGAATTTGGAGAATCAAAGCTTATTGCGAATCAAGGCTATTGTGAGATCAATTTGTTTTTTTTTTTACATTCATTTAGATTCTTTTTCATATCATTGTTAGATCATTTTAGCATATCAATTTTCATATTAGCATAGATTCATATCAGTTTTTATCATTCTTATTGCATAGAAAATTCAAAAATATAGATTAATTGCATTCAATTCATATCTAGAACAATTGCATTCAAATCCTTTGTTTAGGTGTCGTCTAGGTCACTGATCTCGATAACAATCTGAGAACATTAATCTCACACCTACTAGAAGGCAGTAAATCGCTTGGTTAAATTAGATTTCAATTTTGCACGATTTTGATTTTTGCTAACCTCTAATGTTTTACTGAAGTGTTGTGTTTACAAATCAGGTACAATTTTCACACACACACACTCTTCACATGCCAAGGCACTTGACTAGGGCAGACAAGGCATTGAGTCCCAGAGAAAAGACTCCGTATCATGTAGATTTGTTTTCTCCATACGTGAAAGATACATACTACACTTTTATGTCAGTGGGATGGTGAGGATGCAACATTTAATATCCCTAATTGGATGTTGCTCATGTGCTTGGATATACAGGGAAATGAAGCCCACATATATTTTGATTATGTGGGAACACTAAGAGATGACATCCATAAGGCCTTGATTAGTATAAAGCAGGGGAAGAGTAGTAAGTTTATATTCTACTCCATCTTAATGCACATGATTCTATGGAGTGGACTCAAAATTTGGGATCCAAACCTCAGAGTTGAAGCCAATGTTGATGGGGAGATGGCCCTAGTCCAAGAGTGGACTTACATTTGGGACAATGATGATAGTGCATTGTCCTATATTTTGTTTGAGAATCATTTTGTCAAGCCTCTGATGACTTCTTTGAAAGGGAGTGTCCCATGGGGGCTGTCTGATAGAGTGAAGCAATTCCTCAAACCAAAGGATTTAAACCCAGAGGCAGGAATCAATCACAATTGGGGGTCATGGTTTTACTACAAGGACCATATAGTCATCAAAGTTTTTGGAAGTCAAGTACCGCCTAAGGCATTGCCGATCATAGTCACTGATAGAATTGCATTCTATGAAGTCACGAGGCATCTTGAATCTACAGAAAGATATGCTCTAAGAATGAAAAATAGAGATAGAGGTCCTTTCTTCCCTACCTAGGTGGTCATAAAAGGTCTTCTGCACTTCCTATCAAGAAATGGATTTGAGGTAATACCTAGCAAAATGAAAGACTATAACATGACCGATGAGAATTACAGATTTTATGACCCAGAGGGATTCATAAAGGCAATATACCTAGGATGTAAAACTCACCAAGATGATGAGCTAGAAGATTGGATACATAATTGTACAGACTACGATGATGTACTTAGGAAAAGGGAGAGGTGGTACAAGATACAACATTTAGAGCACTGGAGGCAAAGAGAAGGTAACTATCAACCTGATTATAAATTGGCTCGTAATGTTGAGACAAAAATGAATATGCTTGCAACCTTGTACATTGATGTTGATAGCATGCCATTGCCCGATGAAATCAATAGCGAGGGTCAAGAGTGTAGGCCTGCCCAAATGGAAATAGACTCTGACTCTTCACCTACTTCGATTGGATCCCCAATTGGGTCTCCATCCATGATGCTGGAGCATCTCGGGTCCTTGGAAATCCTGTGTTACCAAATTTTTTTTGGAGTTTGTCTATGTTGCTCGGTTCCTGCTTTGACCGAGTTGGTCGGTAGTTGGTCTGTTATCTCCTAGGTGGTTGGTTGTTTCACTGGCGCTCGGTGTTGCTTGTCTACTGCTCAGTTATCTTGCTCACCGATGGGTTTAGTTTTAGTTTCTATTATGGCTGACTTATGCATTTATATTGGATCATAGATTTAATGTTGATATCCATCATTGGGAAGTGTGTGGTCCCAGATCTGACTGTTTCTTCCATTGATTGTGGATCTGAAGGCTGACTTAGTTCGATAGCTTCTTGTATAAATGTAGTTGTTGTTTTAGAGTTTAGGGAGCAGTTTTTGAATAGGAGTTTTGGTAGAGGATAGAAGTAAAGATTTTGATAGATCCTCGCATGTTTGAGGACTTTTGTATTCATTGTAATATCTAGCCCTAACTGAGAAGGCCTTACAGCTCGACATGTATCATTCCATTTGATGAAATATATGAAAGCTTCTGTAGTCTCTCTCTCACTGTTGTGTTTGTTTTCTTCCCCATGTGTTGAGAAGGCTTGGATCATTAGGGTGTGCTAGTGTTTGGCCCCTCGTGCTCCTTGCCCTTGCGTCAGGTGGTACCAGAGCGAGGTGAGATCTTGATCTAGGTCTATGGATCTAGGTTTGCAGGTTCCTCTTGAAGCCCTAGTTAATTGTTGTGGGGTAGCAGATTGTGATTTGACTTGCAATTGTAGAGGGTTGTCAAGATGGTTCATGGGAGGTGAGATGAAGATCCAGGATTGGAAGATATGCTAAGGCAGATTGCTGCTAGGTTAGAAGATGTTGAATAGCCCAGAGAAGAGGTAGACATCTTGAAGATGTTAGTGATGATGAAGTTGAGGAAGAACATGCGAATGTAGAACCTGCACCTGTTATGGATCAAGGTGAAGAAAGATTTTTGAAGGCTTTGACAAGTCTGAAGTCAACACCACATTTCAATCCTCCTGAGTATGGTGGAAAGCTAGATTTTGATGAATTGGTGGACTGGATCACCAAGATGGAAAAGTATTTTGAGTATGAAAATATTCCTGAAGACAAGAAGGTGAAGATTGCAAGCACAAAGTTGAAAAGTCATGCATCCTTATGGTGGGAACATCTGTAGCTAGATAGGAAGAGGAAAGGAAAAGACAAAATCAAGGTATGGAATAAAATGGTGAACAAATTGAAGGGAAAGTTCTTACCTTGTGATTATCAGATTAAACTAGTTCGGTGAATGCAAAGTTTGAGACAGAAAGATAGCTCAGTAAAGGAGCATACTGAGGAATTCTATAGATTAGATATCAGATCTGGACATGATGAAGATGACATTGAAAGAATTGGTAATACCTGAATGGTTTGAGAGTTTCCATCCAAGAGGAAATTAGTATGGTCAAGTTGGAGAACATTGAAGAGGCTTATCAATTTGCATTGAAGGCCGAGGAGAAATTGAAAAAAAGACATGAGAAAAGACAAAGAGGTCGAGGTGGTAGATTCCCTAGAGGAAGAGGTAGATCTAATGATGAAAATGGTAGATCTGAACCAGAAAAGACAAATCTGGACAAAGGCAAGACCAAGTGGAAAGGTGAAAGTTCATCTATAGGTAGAGGCAGTAACTACCGAGGTGGTTATAGTAGAGGAAGTTTCTGAGGAACTTGTTACAATTGTGGAGAAGGACATAGATCTTTTGAATGTACACATGCAAGTAAGAAGGTTGGTAATAGTAGAAATGATTTGGTGCAAGAAGAGTCACCGAATGAACTCGAGAAAGAAAATAACTTGATGGTAAGGAGAGCACTATGGAATGAAAGTAAGATAGAAGATCTGGTAAGGAAAAGTTTGTTCAAGACCAGGTTTAGAGTTTATGATAAAGTTTGGAAGGTAATCATTGACAGTGGTAGCTTGGAGAATCTAGCATCTAAAGAGATGGTCACAAAATTGCAGTTGGAAAGATTGGTACATCCGAAGCCCTATCCGATTTCATGGATCAAAGATGAGCATACACTCCTGGTAAGTGAACAATGTTATGTGAATTTGAAGATTGGAAAGTACTATGATAAGGTGTTATGTGATATCATGCCTATGGATTGTTGTCATATTTTGTTGGGTAGACCTTGGCAATATGATAGACATGCTATATATGATGGAAGATTGCATAAGTATACTATTATGGCTGATGGAAAGAAACAAATCTTCTTACCATTGATGGAAGAACCTGTTAGTAATGTTTGCACATTTGTGAAAGTTTTTTTGATGGAGGCAAGGAAGTTCGTTAACTCTTCAAAGAAGAATGATGTATGTTTTGCTGTGATCCCTAAAAAATTGAGTAATAAAATAGAGGATAATGTTCATGAGGAGATTGACAAGTTACTCACCGAGTACAGTGATATCATTTCTGATAATGTACCTGATGGTTTGATCATTGTATGGATCTAATCCCTGGAGCTAGTTTACCCTGATTTTTCTGAGCCGTGGAGAAAGTGCAGAGCACCTATTCAAGATCAACAAGATACTAAATGGGATGAATATTTTATTTAGGACGGTATGTTGTTTAAAGGTATTTAGTTGTGTATACCAAGAGGAGTAATGAGATCTAATTTGATAAAGGAGAAACATAGTAGTGGTTTGGCTGGACATTTTGGTATTGATAAAATATGGAATTTGCTTAAGGAGAAGTACTATTGGCCGCAGTTGTATAAAGATGTTCAAAAATTTGTTAAAAGTTGTGGAATTTGTCAAGTTGCAAAAGGAGTAAGTCAGAATATTGGATTGTATACACCAATTTCTGTTCTTGAGAAACCTTGGATTGACAACAGTATGGATTTTGTTCTTAGCTTACCGAAGATAGTAAGAGGTAATGATTCTATATTTGTTGTTGTGGATAGATTTTCTAAGATGGCACATTTTATACCTTGTAGAAAGACATTAGATGCAGTACATGTAGCAGATCTTTTCTTTAAGGAAATTGTCAGATTGCATGGATTACTGAGGAGTATTATCTCTGATTGAGACAATAAATTTGTTGGATACTTTTAGAAAACCCTTTGGAAGAAATTTGGCACTGAGTTGAAATATAGTTCTACGTTTCACCCACAAACCGATGGATAGACTAAAGTTGTGAACAAAAGTTTGGGAAATCTTTTGAGATGCTTAGTTGGAGACACACCGAGTAATTGGAATTCTGTATTGGCACAAGTAGAGTTTTCATACAAAAATTCAATGAATAGGAGTACTGGAAAGACACCATTTGAGATTGTGAATGGCACACAACCGAGAAGTATATCTGATTTGAGAGACATTGCTGATGAGAATAAGAAAAGTGCTGAAGAAGTAAAATTTGCTGAGTACATGAAGACATTGCATGAAGATGTGAAGATGAAGTTGGAAGACAGTAATCAGAAACACAAAGACAGAGCTGATAGATCAAGAAGACATAAAATTTTTGATGTTGGTGATGAAGTGATGGTTCATTTGAAGAAAGGCCGATTTCCTGTTGGAACATATGGGAAGCTGAAGATGAAGAAGTTTGGACCTTGCAAGATTTTGAAGAAATTTGATAGTGGAAATGCATGAGATTGAGTTACCTGATGACATGGAAATATCACCTATTTTCAACATTGCTGATTTGTATGACTATCATGAACCTGATGAGGAAGTGACAGTATCGACAAGATATCCTAAGAAGTAGAATGAAGAAGTTGTACAAATTTTGAAGGAAAGAGTTGGAAAGAGTACAAGAGGAAAATAGTATATGGAATATCTGATAAAGTGGAAGAATAGACTGATGGAAGATAGTTCATGGATTTCACAGTCTGATTTGGATGTAGCTTAGACCAGACCTACCAAATGATTCAAAGTATCATTTCAAAATAACCCCAGGTGTCTGATGCATGAGCATCTTGGGTCCTTGGCAACCCTGTGTCACCAAAAACAATTTGGAGTTTGTCTGTGTTGCTCAGTTCCTGCTTTGACCAAGTTGGTTGGTAGTTGGTCAGTTTCCTTTGGTTATCGAGTGTGGTCAGTTATCTCCTGTGCGGTTGGTTGTTTCACTGGCACTCGACATTGCTTGTCTGTTGCTTGATTATCTTGCTCATCGACGGGTTTAGTTTTAGTTTCTGTTGTGGCCGACTTGTGCATTTATATTGGATCATAGATTTAATGTTGATATCCATCATTGGGAAGCATGTGGTCCCAAATTTGATCATTTCTTCCGTTGATTATGGATCTGAAGGCCGACTCAGTTCGGTAGCTTCTTGTATAAATGTAGTTGTTGGTTTAGAGTTTAGGGAGCAATTTTTGAATAGGAGTTTTGGTAGAGGATAGAAGTAGAGATTTTGATAGATCCTCACATGTTTGAGGACTTCTATATTCATTGTAATATCTGGCCCTAACTAGGAAGGCCTTACAACCTGGCATGTATCATTCCATTTGATGAAATATATGAAATCTTCTGCAGTCTCTCTCTCACTATTGTGTTTGTTTGCTTCTGCATGTGTTGAGCAGGCTTGGATCATTAGGGTGTGTCAGTGTTTGGCCCCTCTTTCTACCCGCCCTTGTGTCAATCTGAACCTTGCACTCCATCTAATTCAACTGCACCCATGGAGGGGACTTCATCACTAGGCTCAGGGCCATCTCCTGCTGCGCAAAACCCTTTCCCCATTCTGCCACTTTGAACACTTGCTCCTAATCAGAAAATCCCATACACTCCATATGAGGCATTTTAGACTCCAACTCGTCCACTTCCACCTCCTACACGCTTTGACATTGTAAAAGAAATTGAATTGGAGCCACCGTTCAATGATAGAACACTTCTTGCTTTCAAGTTAGGTGGAGGGTTGAGTGAAGATATACAAATGGAGGCATTCAAAGACTTAATTGGTGATGATAAATTTATAAAAAAGGAGTTCAAGCAATTTTTTCTCCAACAAGAGGCCATCAACGTAGTTGCTAGCAGGGGTCTAAATTTTCAATCGTTGAGTGAAGATGAGTTGTCAAAAGTAAAGGATGAGGTACTCAAAAGGGTAGAAGAATTGATGGCAACAATGACTCTGGAACAGGGGAGAGAAATTATAGAACAAAGTGGTATTCTTCTTTTGGAAGGTTGTGATATTTCGTCTGCCATTGCATTTGATAGCCTCATGAGGAGGTAGAATCTTGATCTCTCTAACCTCTCGCTAGACGAAGAACAAAGCCTCGTATTTGGTTCTGCATTTGATGATGACCTTGATGTACTTGCTATTTGGTCGTTGTGTCCCAATACCAATAAGCCATTGATGATTTTGTTTCAGGATAAATATTATGGACAGTTTCTTATGAGAAAGTCTTCTGAATTTTTAGGTGTACAAGCAACTAGTTTGGTTGTTAATGTGGAAAAGATGTTGCATGTAGTTACATCAAGGGAAGAGGACAAGATTTCAGCATTGGAGGCTACGATTAAGAGGCTTCAAGAACAACTACAGGCAGCGCGTGGACTTCCTAATGAAGGGATTCATCATGAGGAGGTTGATAAATTGAAGACTACAATTGCAACATTAAATGTTCAAAACCAAAGATTGGAAGCCAATTTAAAAAAGGCCATTACAGATGCTTAGACTAGTGATGCCAGTAACAATGCACTATGCGGTCTCATTCAGTGCAAGACAAACATCCTTACAAATAATGCACAAGAAACATGGAATGTTTTTGTAGAGTTTGTCAAGTTTCAGAATAAACATCTGTAGTGGCAGTGCTTTTTGGCATGCTCCCTGTCAAAGTTGAACAAGTTGATAAGGGGCTTTAAATTCTATTCTACAAAGTTTCCACCATGTGTTCTTTCTGATCTTGTGGTTGATTTTGAGTGGAAGTTCGCTGTTTTATCCCAACAGTTCTCCAAGCATCAGTTATACACCCAGATGATGAGGAGAGAACTTACAAATTTTTATTGTCTAATTGATTGCGGGATGCCCTCCATTTACACCAACCACAAAGAGGGAGACAAGGTAACAAAAATTCTAAAGACATTATTTTCTTGGCAGGCTGAAGTACATAGAATGCGAGATACACCACTTCTATCATTGAGAGCCAACGAAGATAGAACAATGAATGTATTTGATAATCAAACTGAGGACTTGGTTAGAATCCATCACGGATGGGTTAGACTCGGCAAGGAAAAGACACAAATTTGTGATACAGAGTATATCCGCCATCTCAGATCCATGCATGATTTGAAAGAGAGGGATAATTAATGAAACAACACATGGAGGATCGTTTCAATATCTGATTTGAAACGGCCTCTGCATTGTTGCAAAAAAGGTACGGTGAGTTTATCGAGTGGGATGAAACATTTTGGGAGTTCCATTCAAACAATGTGAAAGCTATTAAAGATGCTGAAAGAATTGGATGCAGGATTTGAGAGAAGTTGAAAGAATATGAGAGTAGACGGCCACGTACTGATAAAGATGTGCAGGAGGCTAGGATAGTGATACATAAACATAAAGGTTTCCTAAAGTCTCTCAAATTAGAGATGGATGAGTTCAACTGTATTTCAGATGGGTGCTTGCCCAACCTTTACACAAAGATTGGACACATGAGAGGTGTAGCCGAGTGGGTGGAAGAGTGCATGACAATGGTGGAAGAGGACTTCAAACAGGCAAAGACTTTCGATCCCATGCTTTAGAAGATCCACTGTCTCATGGATAAGTTCATTACCATTGAAATGGCTATAAGGGAAAGCATCAGTCATGATGTGACATACAAATCTGATGAATATATGGAACATTTATCTGTGGTTGAATCATGGGTTCGCAGGGCCTAATCTTTATAATGTTTTCAGTTTGAAAGTTTTGTTAAAGGTATTAATTATTTTGAAATGACATTAAAAAAATGCAATGGCCTTTCTCAGAAGGTTCATATACAAATCATACGTGTAAATGTGAAATAGAGGATGAATCGATTGCAACAAATATAATGTAGGTTCTCTATACTTCATACTGTTGTTGATAGAGGCTTTCTTATGATAACATTTTGTATAAGATTTTAGTTGAAGAAGGTGAAGAGTGTTTCTATGGTTTTGCATGAAAAATCCTTATGCACGTAAATGGACTGACATCAATTGTGTATTCGCATAATTAGAGCAATTACAATTCTTATTATAACTTATGCATTTGGGTCTGTCAAATAATGGTTGAACTCAACTGAGTAAATTTTGATATTAACCTTTCCTTTTCTTTCTCTGTTTTCTTTTTTTTTTTTTCCTCGGTTTCTTTATGCGGTTCTGCGCCATGCTTTTCCCTGGCCGGTGATGTTGTGTTTCATCGCATTATGGTTTTAGAGCATTCATTTTTTGGGATTGTTTGTGGCCTATTCATTCGTATTAGCTCTTCAAATGAGCCCCGCTGGTTTTTAAGATTCTAAATCTACTTGATGTGCTTTGATGGCTTGTTGGGTAGGCTAAGTTGTTTATTTAGATGAACATTTTGTATGTATTTGTTTATGACTCTTAATATTCATATATGTGGGTCTTTGGCGGCATATATCTGTTTCTATTCAGAGCCTAGGTTAGAATATGACATATTCATTTTCTGAACATAAAACAAATAATATAGAGATATTTGTGGAATGTGTTTTCTTGTCTGTGTCCAAGGATTTATGTTTCATTCAAGTGTATATTTCTTAACGATTATGAATGTCTCGAAAGTTAATATGTTGAGCACTATTTTTTTGGGAAAAATGGATCGTGTTTTCGAAAAAGAGTTCGTAGTATCCTTTCTTTTATCTCGTTACTGAGTTTTTTTAATTTATGATGGCTTCATTATTGCACCCATCTATTATGGTTAGTTTGTATACTTATTAATTGTGAAGTGATTAATTTGGATTTGAGATTGACTCATCGTCGATCTTCGTCGGATGTAAGATCTGCTGTCTTCTACTGACATATCTGGTAGGTTTATACAATTTTTATAGAACAAAGTTGTGTGACCAAGCCAATTACCCTTAATATGGACTACGCATGTGCAGTACAAGAAAATCTATGGTTTTGTAGTATACATTCTATCAATTTATTTATGGACAGAGTCACAGTATGTATGAGTTGTAAGTTATGTGATGAATAATTGCATTTCTGAATATATATATTGATCCAAATACATATTTAGACATACATAGAGCATACCCCTCACACATACTAATGTGTCCAGATATTACTTTGCTTTTTCTCTATTTATTCAAAGTGATGGATAATTAAATTCTTACATCTTGAATTTTGTTCGTATCTAGGAAGGATTTATGTGGATGATGATTTTTTGGTAAATAGTAATGTGTAGCCAAGATGCACGATGCTTGTTTAAATACGGGTTTTATCAGGATAAGGCAGCCAAGGAAAATGACCACAAAGTTGACACTTGTGATAAGGAAATGATAATTGTATGTCATCTGATTTGGATAGTTTGTAATGTAACAACCTACATAACCTGGACTGTTGGGTCAGAATTGTTATATACCATACTATAATGACATAAACGACCTGTACTGCATATGAACAGGACAGGATATGTATTGTCCTTTGTAAACTATATGATTTATTTCTGAAATTGTGGCAAGGAACCTGAACCTTCTGTACCTAAGTGTTACGCATGTATACTACCAGAAAATATTTGTAATGATATGGACTGCACTTGTCCCGGGCTACACTGAAGGTCTTTGTAACTCCGTTCTTTCCTACTAGTGCCCACATTGAATGAAGTTTGTACTTTTCAATTTATAAAAATAAAATAAAATGTATGGCTCTCGCCTCTTAGTTTATGAAAAGAAATTGTTTTCATTGCTTTAGATTTTGTTCGTGTTTATGAGCCTCTGCAAGGACCTTGATATGTGCAAACCAAATTTCTTGGATAAAAAGAAAATAAATACAATACTGAAGAATTTTGACAATAGTCTGTTCATCTTATATTTTGAAAATATATAAAATAAGATATTTCTTAAATCCACTTTTTATGTCAAAAACATGAGTGCAAAACTTATGTATTCGAGCTCAACGGTTCTTCAAATTTGTCATACAAAGTTGGTTCCTTGACTATAGGAGACTTCTGTGTGTTTTATGATATCTTTATGTCGAAAGATACACCTCATATTGTCCTTCCCTATCCATTGTTGCTATCAACATAAATAAACATGCTACTTGTTTCTCAATTTCTTTTAACGGTCAGTTTTATTTAAGCACAACACATGAAACAACTAATTTCATTGATAAAAAAATAAGGATAAAACCCTTGCAGAATATCTTACATATTCAAGTGCAACTACCAAACATTGTCCTTTTACAACAACACCAACGAGAAGTGCTGGGAGAATGGGTGACTGGTAGAACACATTACGTAATCAAGTGCGAGTACAAAACATTGTCTATTACCAACGACAGCAACACAAAGTGCTGAGAGAATGGGGGAGAAATTACGGGGTACACAATCATTTGTCCACATACAACTGAAACATTAATATGGGACTGGCTAAGCTCCATATAAAATGCACTAAAATCTTAGAAAATACAGAAGCACAATTACATAAATGCCCAAAGCACATTGCTTTTTTGGTAGAGTTATTTGTCAGTTTAAAATACACAGGATGCAAATCATCAATATGAAACATAAACATGTTCGTGAAAATCCATTGTGATAAAATCAGCTGTCTGAGCTTGTCCATCGCAACGTGATCCTTCAGAATCTCAGAGGTGGACTCTGACTTTGCTATGTCCTGAACCCTTCCGTGTAGTCCAACACAATTAGGTTAGCTGTAAAAAGGGCACATGTAATGGAGACAAAGTCGTTGGCCAAAAGGTGTTGGGCCTCTTGCCTGCCGCCAGTCTCTACCATGCTGCATAACATTACAATCCTAGGTAGACGTCCTGACTAGTACATAATCACAGACTGAATTATCCTTACTTCGACCACCATAGCTTGTCGGTCAACCACATACGTGAGATAAAACCTCCACACATTTATTGCGATTGACAAATGACAGTTGTCCATGCCATCTGAACAAACTGTCATCTCGACCCCCCTCCACACAGAGTCTGCATCAATGAAATGCTCCACGATCATCTCACGCATCTCAACCGGGAGTTTTATAAATCTGTGAATTGGTGAAAATACTCGAACACAAAACTCCATAATTCTGCATATATAGTGAGTACAACAGTCAACCACATTTAAGGATGTGCATAGCGAAAAAATAAATAATTGAAATGATCAACAAAAACATACATATGTTTATAAAGTATAAACAACCATAAAGGTATTATGGCTGGAAGACAATACCTCCTACGTCGTGCTTTTGTTAAGGTGTTCATGTCTAACCAATAGAAGCGAGAAATAGATGAATCAAAGAGTTTCTGCACTTGCCAAAAACTAACAAGTATGTTACAAAAAAACACATTAATTTCCAATAGATATATAAAAAATGTACCATAGAAAAGGTCATCAAAAATTGATAATTCAATGTGAAGACAACAAATAGACATAAATAATATTTTTGTACTATGATCCCTTAAATCCTGAACTTTCTCATCTTTTTTCATAATATTGATTATAATTTAATTGTATTAGGATTAGGGTTAAGTTGATTGTTAGATTTCAAAGGTCATTTTATTTGGATTTTATATAAGGATTTAGCTAGGTTTAAAATCAGGGTTGTATATATTGAGCTTGTGAAAGGTAGAAAGGTACACTAATAATTATTTCCTTCTTGTTCCTGTCTCCAATGAAACTTGTGTACCGCATGGGTCATTACCAATTAAAAACCTTGGCAAAGAATAAGTGAACATGATCTTCTGCATGTGAACTAATAATTAGCACGGCCATGGGAAACTTCACCACCACTGACACTGTCATAAGACAATCTCCATCGATGATTCCTTGAGGTAGTTGGTGGTGGTGGTTGAAAATCATAAGAAACAATTGGTGATTAAGTTTGGAGACTGCCAATAAAAACTCAAAGCAAAATAAAAAGATCCAATGCTGTCAACCATTCCCAAAGAACGTGTTTTTCAGAAAATTAAGTGCTCACCAATGATTGCTGGAGTAGATGAAGCGTTCCAACCATGTTCTGAAAAATGTAAGGGATCCTTAGACCTCCCCCTCCTGGTGCCACCGGTGGGAAACACAAATGACTGTGAAGGATAAAATTCATTCAATTGGTTGTGGTTAGAACCATGTGTGCATTGTCACCTCCAAGGGACGGGAACCCTACTAGCACTAAACCATGAACGCATCCGAACTATGCTCATTGCAGATGGATCTGTGTTGGGAGTCAGGCTGAATGACAGGACCCCAGACTAGTCTAGATCGATAAGAAAATGGCCGATGCATTCTGAGAATGCTTTCGCTTGTTCGTGTGTCTATGGCTTCATTTTCATCACTGACTTCAACAACTCGATCGATTCATTCCACTGATCCATTGTCTAGAGAGGCGATTGCACATAAACTACCCTTTTGGGGCAGTCTGAACTGCATACACATTACCATGCATTCTCAATGCCCATATGAGGTGGAGAACTATCCGTCTCTAATGTGACAAAATCATTCTCTGTGTGGATATCGCCTGCATTCAAAAATTCATTTTATAGGCAATTGATCAATGCACAAATCCATACCAAAATTACATCATTTGAATAAAGAGTAAATGGCCACAAAACATTCACTTGCCACTAACGCCTCCCACAGTCATGGCTAAAACCTTTAACGCATGCTTGCATGTATTTCCCTGCAGGGCCCAAGGACAATCACGCACATAACCGTGATCACCACAAGGTCTGACCAAATAAAAAGTACACGACGTCTGGCTTCTCACAAAGTAGAATCTTGGTCTACTTTCATCGAGAAAGTAATCGTCATCAGGAATTGCCTTTGCCTTCTCTATACTTTTCTCCAAACTTTGCACCTTGTAGTTCTTGATGAAACCAACATCTTGTAACTTCTCCTTTTGCCTGTAGAATGGTTCCATCTTGTAAATAAGCATAGATGATCCATCCAACGTGTACATTTCTTTTGACGGTTGCAAAAGTACCACGTCGTCTTCAACATGCAATGGTACAATTCTATGGCGGCATTTGTGTCTTGATTTGCATGTGGGAAGACTTTGGAGCTTTTCGCCCACATTTTTGTGTGTACAACGCATGACTAGCTTTAAAGGAAATGCACTGTAATTAACAGAACAGGTATTGCAAAATACAAAATGGTTGCATAAAAAGACAAAGATCTCTTACCTATACGGTTGTCCCCTTGACACCATGTCCTATACAAATAGTCTAGAAATTGTGGCTGATCAAAAAACTCAACAAAAAACTCATATAATAACCTACGAGTGATTTCCTCACTCTCACCCATTATCATCATCATCATGCCGAGGCATTGAAACATTGCCTTTGATCGATCTTTCGATGCATACTTCTGCACATTCTTTAGCCATGCCTGATGCGCGTGCCAAGAGCATAGAATGACACGACATTGAAAAGATGCCCTGGTGCACATGAATAGGAGCATGACTAGGGTCGGTGATTGAAAAATGGGTAAACATAATTCCATATGGAGTTGAAATGCCAGTTGAAATGGCCGGTCAAACTAAGAGATAAAGAACTTACTAAATGGCCTATATCTCAGCGTTGGCATCGTCAGTCATGGCTGATCAAACTAAGAGATAAAGAACTTACAAATAGCCATCCTTCTCTGTCCTCAATCATGTTACGGGAGGACATGACCCATGCGAGAGGAACCCCAGATTGTTGCTTGTCAAACACAACCAGCGAGTAATGCTAATACTGCACATGGTAAAGACAACGATGATGACTACAATATATTAATGACATATAACAAATAGGAAAGGCTTTTCACTACTCACTGTAAGCACGATTGTAGATGTCTCACCCCATATTTGTTGGTGGAAAATGTCAAATCCATGGAGATTATAGAATTGTGTGCGTCGAACCATCATATCAAGCATCCATGGGGTTTGGATACCCATAATGAAAGGTGTCCCATCATTTTGTGGCTGCTGCCAATAGAAGAAATTATTCTGATCCAATTATTTCCATTTAAGGATACTAGTGGGGTCATGAACATGTCTTTGGGATCAACTGGACTTCACTCTTCTCCATGCATTCATTACATCTTTCCGTGTCAGGAAGGTATCTCTCCTCTACAACATACCCAAAAAATATGGATTGGTCAGATTTCTATCCATGAAAACATCCACACTGACATCCATTGCCAATAGGTCCTCTATGTAAGCCTTGCATTCTGTAGAAAGGTGAGGTGCAAACTCAGAACATGGCTCGTTGCTTGGATCATTTACACCATGACAATCTATACCATCCACATCTACGTGAAACATTTAAGTGAAACTCAAAATAGCCACGTCCGGTCTACCAAACATAACCTTAACATTGAAGTGGCACTAACAACCCCTTTTCTTTATAAAGTGATGGACGCATTACTCTGCTGGTGCATTGTTCCTCTTATCATCTGGCCCAAACAAACACCAATAACTGCACATAAAGAGAGTCCTGCTGTAAACCATAAATGAATTACAATAATTTGTGATCACAATTATAATGATGATTGTTTCTACTCACGCAGAATATATCTTGGTTGTGTTTTCTCTGTACTCTTCATGCCTGTGCTCTATATGCTTCGCACGAACAAATGCACATTCCATGCCTTCCCTCTTTGACTCCCCTGTGACAAAAGCCTCAATTCTGTTGACTGGAATTGCTGCACACAAGTCTGTCACCTCATCATCTTCCACACCAATTGGACTCCAATCAATTTAATTAGATGAGAAAGGATACACACCACCGCCTCCATCTTGCACTTCAAGTTGCGCAAGTAGGTGCCACTTGCATTTTCTCGCCATCACCGCAAAGTGCTAATAAAAACTATCAAAACAATAATTCTGTGGTTCATTGACAACATTAAGGGGTTGTCAAAAAACATAACAGACGCGTCTAAGCTCCTTACAAAATGCAACGTTGACAAAATTTCAAAAAAAATGAAAACAAAACTCATTTTCACAAAATTTGCACCAACACTGTGTTTTCGCAAATCCGATCAAAAAAAGTTTATCATCTTTTTTTGTCTTTAGTGCATTTTGTACAGACATTAGCCGCTGCTTGCGCGATTCAACTTAAGATGCACAAATTTTTAAGTGCGCAAATACACGTTGGAAAACGTCAACTGTTTTCTATATTGTACGTCGCAAATACCTTCTTTATAAGAAGTTTATCCAGCAATCATCTCCTTGAAGATCAAAAGCAAATTTTTCATAGAAATTGTTATGTGTTTTCACCATCTGCATACCTCATGTCCTCGATGTAAGCTTTACGGCCAATCCCGATGGGCAATGTTACGCACATGATTTCTATCGGGATAAAATTACTTATACTATACCGGTGCATAAAGTGTTGTGTTCTTTCGCTATCGACATAACTCGGGTCATCACTGTAACATTTGGCATTTTGGGCCCATCCCCATGGGCAATGTTATGCCCATAACTTCTATCAGCGTAACTTTATTTTTTCTTGTGCCTCTGCGTAAGTTGTTGTGTGTTTTCGCCATTGGCATAACTCAGGGCATTAGAGTAAGAATTTGGCCCCAACTCGATGGGAAATGCTATGCCGATAGGTTCTATCAATGTGAATTGTTTTGTTTTCACTATAAGCATAACTCAACTCTTAACTATAAGATTTTCGACCCCTGACGATGGCCAATTTTATATCGATAAATGATAACTTTTATCGATGTACCTTCCTTTTGCTATACCACTGAATAAAGTGTTCTGGGTTTTTCGCATTTGTCAAGCGGATGGAAAACATCCTGACATTGCGCAATCGACATAACTAGCCTCTTCGCTGCGACAAATTACGAACACAAATTACACCATGTTTTCTCAACTGTGAGTCCCACTTACCTATGTTGTTGAAGATTTAAGGTTTAATGAGTGGTAATATTTGTCAACATCAAACACTGCTTTCAATCACGCTTGTGAGATTAAATATATGTTTGTGAAGTTTAAGGTTTAATTGGCGGTAATATTTCTTCCATATTTGTCAAGATGGATGAAAGGGTAAGTGCGCATGTGCGGGCTATTCTCTGTTTTAGCTATTCGAATCACTTTTTCTTCGGTGAGACACATTACAATCATTCTGATGGGCGTTATTACCATGATAGCTAGAGCTAACATTGTTCTTGTTTTGCGAATGGAAAAACCAATACTGTCTATAAAATCGGTGAAAAGTTGGGTGATCGCTTCATTACTTTTGACCCCTTGCGATGGGCAATGTTCTGCTGATACGAGAAATTTTTTCTTTTCGCTACTTACCTATGTTGGCATACAAACGTTGGTTTTCAATCGTGCAACCGCGATTAAATATAACATGGACAAAAGGGTAAGTGCATAGGGTTGCACACTATTCTCTATTTTCGGCATTCCAATCGCTTTTATTTTTTCTATGCCTTACTAAATATGGAAACTACTGTGTATTTTCAAACATTTTTCCATTTCGTTGTGTTTTTGCATGCTCGTTGAAGGAGCAGCCATACCCTACACATTCACAACCAGACTGGTTTTTTTTTTTCCATGGACACCCAATGCCTATAACTATAATTTTTGGTGCTCCTCGTGAATCTACAACCCAACCCAATCAAAACCCAAATCCATTAACTGTTAAAACAATAATTCTATAGTAATGTCACATGAATACATGCTAATGTTCAAAACCCTAAACAAATCATATTTTTTAAACTATTGAGACAAACTACTATAAGGACCTACTGTAACACAAAAATTTCACACAAATACAAATAAATATAAATGCTATTTTTAAAAATTTATATATACAACACACCTGTCCTGGGCTTCTCTGTTATTCTAGACCCAAAAACTCAAATCGTTCTGTGTTTACCCTCCAACTCTTCCCCAAAAATACGCAATGTTTTCCATCTCCCACTCTTCACAGTAAATGCAGAGTGCTTTCAAACAGACAAACTACTATTAATAGTTGTCCAACTTACTTAAAAGTGAAGTAAATTATAATAAACTTCAACATAACTTGAATTAATGGTTGAATTAAAGGCGAAAGAAGACGCACGACAAGTGAGTTGGTCGCCATTAATTCCCTCATCCTTTTCCCGTAGCAATTTTCCTTTTTCATTTGATGTGGAACTGTTCATGTCTGATCATGTCACCGCTGAAACTGTTATGTGTTTTCCTTTGTAGGTGCGCAAGTCCGCGGTCAAACACATCAAGTATTTTCTGTGAAGTCAGTCCCACTTATAGGATGGAGGAAATGTTAAGTGCGCAGGAGCGAACGGGGAAAATGTTATGTGTTTTCGACAATCAGTATCGCAAGTGCGCAAGTGCACAAGTGCGATGTCAAAAAAATCATCGGTTTTCTATGTTGCCAGTCAGAGTTTCAGCTCAAAGGAATCAAGGCACGTGTCAAACAGTCGTGATCCCGTAAAGGTTCAAAGATCTTCAGTAAGTACTTCATGGGATAACGCCTGAATGCCACATGTCCACGGTTGTTAGTGGGACCATGTAGCATGTGTTAAGCCACCCGGTTAATGTTATTTGGGTGGTTAATCAAATGGCAGACCGATGGCGGTGATAGGCCAAGTACCTTAAGTGAAAATTATTTATTTATATCTTGACTGTTAGATCATTTTTGATCTCACGGTTGGCGCTATCCCTTAATCCTCAAGGTGCACGTCTTTTATCTTAACGAGATCACGCTTGATTGCCACATGTCCACGGTTGTCGGTGGGACCACATAGCATCTGTTAAGCCACCCGGTGAAGGTTATTTGGGTGGTTAATGTCAGACAGGCCCAGTTACTAACCAGTGTAACATCCAGTTGCATCCAAGAAAAATCAATATCTCTACTTCGGTCGTCAGATTTCTGAATGCACCAGTGTTTTCCATTGTCTCTGTAGAATATGTAACCGTTATTTGTTTGGTCTTGCTTGCACGTATTGATAGATAGAGCTTGCACAATTACATTTATGATGCCCTATATGTAAGGGCGTAGGTGCGTGTTATGTATGTGGAGCCTAATCAGACTTATCCATGGGGTCAAGGGGCAGAGCCCCTGATGGGGTCAAGGGGTAGCGCCCCTCGACACTAAGAATGACTTAATAATATTGTAATGTGTCGGCCATCTATTTTCTATTAGTCAGAGTATTTTTGCCCTAATTTCGTTATGTCAAAAATACTTGTAAAAGGGCTTAGGGTTTTGAGATTCATTGTATGAGGGATTATTGTAGCTTCCTGCGGCGGTGTTGAGTTGTAGGTTTCAGATTGTAATTGCTGGATAATAATAAAGATATTGGACTCATTGTTGGTGGACGTAGCCCAGGGATTGGGTGAACCACATTAAATTGTGTGTTATTGTGTTCTCTCTTGTTTGTTAATATTTGCATTTTCTGCTTATTATCCTAACAAGTGGTATCAGAGCCAAGTTGTTTCATTCGTTCTTTCATCTATTCTCTGAAGTAGGTCTCACGAGTTAGTGGGAGAGTCTCTCAGTTAAGTGGGAGAAATGGCTGACGAGGGTAGGTTGAAGGTTGATAAGTTTAATGGGCAGAACTTCCAGTTATGGAAGATGCAAATGGAGGACTATCTCTATCAGAAGGATCTATGGCGACCATTAGAGGGAATAGCCAAGAAAGAGGCAGTAATGTCTCAGGAAGATTGGGATATTTTGGATAGGAAGGCACTGGGGAGTATTCGTCTATGCCTGGCACAATTAGTGGCATTCAATATTACTAGAGCAATGAAAGCTAAAGATCTGATGGACACCCTAGCGAAGTTGTATGAAAAGCCTTCAGCTTCAAACAAGGTATTTCTTATGAAGCGTTTATTTAATATGAAAATGGTAGAAGGTGGATCAGTCGCTGATCATTTGAATGAGTTTAATACAGTTACAAGTCAGTTAACCTCAGTTAAAATTACTTTCGATGATGAGGTTAGGGCTCTCTTGATTTTGTGTTCTTTGACAGAAAGCTGGAATGGCTTGGTAATGGTTGTTAGTAATTCTATTTCTGGTTCAAATACCCTAAATCTTGATGATGTTGTTGGTGTTATATTGAGTGAGGAAATTCGTAGGAAAAGCTCAAGGGCATCCACATCGGGTAGTGTATTAAACACAGAAAGCAGAGGTAGAACAAGAGATAGAGGAAACAACTCTGGAAATCATGGGAAATCAAGAGGAAAATCAAAGGGAAAGATGTCCGAATCTAAAGGGCTAAACGATTGTTGGTACTGTGAAAAACCAGGACATAAGAAGAAAGATTGTTGGTCTCAGAAGAAAGATCAAGGAGACAAAAATGATGGAAACAAGGAAGCAAATGTGGTAAGTAACAAATCCGAAGAGGATGCTTTGCTTTTGTCTTTAGAAAATGTTGATGATTCATGGGTGTTAGATTCGGGGGCTTCATTTCATGCTACACCCCATAGAGGTTATTTTGTTGATTATGTCCAAGGAGATTTTGGGCTAGTTTATTTGGGAGATAATGAACCCTGTCAAATTGTTGGAAAAGGGAAAATTAAGATTAAGTTGCACAATGGGAATCATTGGCTACTACAAGAGGTAAGACATGTTCCAAGGCTAAGTAGAAATTTAATTTCAGCAGGGAAACTCGCTGATGAGGGTTGCACAGTTACTTTTAATGATAAAAATTGGAAGGTTTCAAAAGGTTCTTTAGTAGTAGCAAAAGGTGTGAAAGTCGACACCTTATATCTTTGTACAGGTCATATTGTTCCCTCTACTTTAATTGTTTCAGAGAAAAATGAATGTTCAGGAACAGTTGCTGCAGTTGAGCAGGTAGAACAAGAGACAATAGCTAGAGATTTTGAAACAGAGCTGTGGCACAACAGACTCAGGCACATGAGTGAGAAAGGTATGAAATTACTTCATTCAAAGAAAGTTTTACCTGGTCTGAAATGTGTTAATATGGATTTCTGTGAAAGTTGTGTGTATGGAAATCAAAAGAGAGTCAGTTTTGTAAAGAGTGGGAAGGAAAAGAAACATGAAAAATTAGAGCTTGTGCATACAGATGTATGGGGTCTAGCTCAGGTATCTTCCCTTGGTGGCTCTCAGTATTATGTTACATTCATTGATGATGCAACTAGGAAAGTATGGATATATTTCATTAGACAGAAATCTGATGTATTTGAAACTTTTAAGAAATGGAAAAGCTTGGTTGAAAATGAGATTGGAAAAAGATTAAAATGTCTCAGATCTGATAATGGTGGTGAGTATTGCAGCAAAGAATTTGAAGATTATTGTGCCTCTACTGGTATTCGTAGATAAAAAATTGTACCAAGGACTCCACAAGAAAATGGAGTGGCTGAACGCATGAACAGGACAATAATGGAGTGTGCAAGGAGTATGAGGTTGCATGCTAGGCTGCCCAAAAATATGTGGGCAGAGGCTGTGAACACTGCTGTTTATTTAATCAATAGAGGCCCCTCTACTCCTTTGGACTATGGTATTCCAGAGGAAGCATGGAGTGGTAAGAAGGTGAGTTATTCTTTTCTCAAAACCTTTGGTTGTGAAGCTTTTGCACTTATAGATTTTGAAAACAGAACCAAGCTGGAAGCTAAGTCAAAGAAATGTGTATTTGTTGGATATGGCATTGATGAATTTGGTTATAGGCTTTGGGATTTTGAAAACCATAAAATTGTAAGCAGCAGGGATGTCATATTCAATGAGAAAGTATTGTACAAAGATCTGTTGCAGCAGCACGAGAAGAAAGAAAATGATTATGTAGTGCTGGATGATATTCCAAATAATGTTCCAGTAGTTCCTTATGCTCCGCAACAACATCAACAACAAATACCACACACCCCAGTGAATGTTAGACGGTCAACAAAGCTAAGTAGACCTCTAGATAGATTTTAACCTTCTTTGTATTCTATCTTATTAACTGATGCTAGTGAACCTGAATGTTATAATGAAGCTATGTAGGTGGATACAAAAATTTAGTGGGAGTCTGCAATGACAGATGAAATGGACTCTTTTCTGAAAAATCAGACATGGGATTTATGTCAGTTACCTGCAGGAAAATGGGCTTTGCAGAATAAATGGGTTTACAGGTTGAAAGAAGAAGATGGAGGTAAGAAAAGATTTAAAGCCAGATTAGTTGTAAAAGGATTTGCACAGAAACATGGTATTGATTTTGATGAGATTTTTTCTCTAGTTGTTAAAATGACTTCTATTCGTACTGTTTTAAGTATTGTGGCTACTGAAGATTTGCATTTAGAGCAGCTTGATGTTAAAACAACCTTTCTTCATGGTGATTTGAATGAAGAAATTTATATGGTACAACCACAGGGATATGAGGTCAAGGGTAAGGAGAGTTTAATGTGCAAATTGCAGAAAAGTTTATATGGCCTGAATCAAGCACCTCAACAATTGTATATTAAATTTGATACTTTTATGCATGAGAATGGTTACACTCGATGTAATTCTGACCATTGTGTTTATTTCAAGAGGTTAAATAATGACAACTACATTATTCTATGTTTATATGTTGATGATATGCTTGTAGCTAGTTCTAACATGGATCATATTAAGGGGTTGAAACAATAGTTAGCAAAATCTTTTGCTATGAAGGATTTGGGGGCAGCAAAACAAATCCTTGGCATGAAAATTTGCAGAGATAGGAAGAACAGAAAATTAACTCTATCTCAGGCTGATTATGTTGAGAAGGTGTTGCAAAGATTCTACATGAAGGATGCCAAAGCTGTCACTACACCTTTGCCTGATCATTTGAAATTGACTAAAGAAATGTGTCCAAAGACACCAGAAGAAGAGGCAAGAATGTCCAAGATACCTTATGCTTCAGCTATAGGGAGCTTAATGTATGCTATGGTATGTACTAGGCCAGATATTGCGCATGCAGTGGGAGTCATTAGCCGGTATATGAGTCACCCTGGGATTGAGCATTGGAATGCAGTCAAATGGATTCTCAGATATTTGAGAGGTACATCCAATAAGTGTTTACACTTTGGGGGATCTTCTACTACTGTTCATGGCTATGTTGACTCAGATTTGGCAGGAGATATTGATACCAGACGGAGTACTACAGGTTATGTATTTACTGTTGGTGGGACAACAGTGAGTTGAATTTCTCGGTTACAAAAGGTGAATGCTTTATCCACTATAGAGGCAGAGTATGTTGCTGCTACAGAGGCAGCTAAGGAGATGATATGGCTTCAATTCTTCATGGAAGAATTGGGACATCCACAGGAAGATAATTATTTGTATTCAGATAGTCAGAGTACCATTCATCTTGCAAAGAATTCTTCTTTGCACTAAAAAACAAAGCACATACAGTTGCGATAACATTTCATTCGGTCAGTATTGGATGATGGACAGTTAAGGTTGGAGAAGATACATACAGATGATAATCCATAAGATATGTTTACAAAGGCAGTCACAAGGGAGAAGCTGAATTCTTGTTCAGCTTCGGTTGGTCTTCTAGACTGAACAGAATACAAGAACAGCTGAGTCTAGGGTGGTTTCATTATTCCAGTGGGAGCTATAGGTTTTGGTCGATCAATCTCCAAGTGGGAGGATATTGTTGTGGAGTCTGATCAGTCTCCAAGTGGGAGATTGTTATGTATGTGGAGCCTAATCAGACTTATCCATGGGGTCAAGGGGCAGAACCCCTGATGGGGTCAAGGGGCAGCACCCCTCAACGCTAAGAATGACTTAATAATATTGTAATGTGTCGGCCATCTATTTTCTATTAGTCGGAGTATTTTTGCCCTAATTTCGTTATGTCAAAAATACTTGTAAAAGGGCTTAGGGTTTTGAGATTCATTGTATGAGGGATTATTGTAGCTTCCTGCAGCGGTGTTGAGTTGCAGGTTTCAGATTGTAATTGCTGGATAATAATAAAGATATTGGACTCGCTGTCGGTGGACGTAGCCCAGGGATTGGGTGAACCACGTTAAATTCTGTGTTATTGTGTTCTCTCTTGTTTGTTAATATTTGCATTTTCTGCTTATTATCCTAATAGTACGCTGTGCCAAGTGTTCTGTGTTTTCACATGTCCGCATAACTGTCAATGTAACTGTTGCTAACATTGTCCTTTCACCACTACCAGACGTAGTAACCCCTAATATTTTATGCCACACCTAACTGTCTATTTCATGTCCTTTCTTCACAGTCTCCTTCGCATGGTTACTGTCTCGGTGAGTTTTGGCTCAAAGGAATCCGGACACGCGTCAAATAGGCATGATCCCGCGTAGGTTGAAAGATCTTCAGTAAGTACTTCACGGGATAACGCCTGAATGACACCTATCCATGGTTGTCAGTGGAACCACATAGCATGTGTTAAGCCACCCGGTTAAGGTTATTTGGGTGGTTAATCAAATGGCGGACCGATTGTGGTGATAGGCCAAGTATCTTAAGTGAAAATTATTTACTTATATCTTGACCGTTAGATCATTTTTGATCTCATGGTTGGGGCTATCCCTTAATCCTCAAGGTGCACGTCTTTTATCTTAACAGGATCGCGCCTGATTGCCACTTGTCCACTGTTGTCAGTGGGACCACATAGCATCTGTTAAGCCGCCCAGTGAAGGTTATTTGGGTGGTTAATGTCAGACAGGCCTAGTTACTAACTAGTGTAACATCCGGTTACATCCAAGAAAAATCAATATCTCTACTTCGGTCGTCAGATTTCCGAATGCACCAGTGTTTTCCATCATCTCTGCAGAATATGTAACCGTTATTTGTTTGGTCCCGCTTGTGCGTATCGATAGATAGAGCTTGCGTGATTACATTTATGATGCCCTATATGTAAGGGCGTAGGTGCGTTGTGCCAAGTGTTCTATGTTTTCACATGTCCGCATAACTGTAAATGTAACTGTCGCTAACATTGTCCTGTCACCGCTACCAGACGTAGTAACCCCTAACATTTTACGCCACACCTAACTATCTGTTTCTTGTCCTTTCTTCACAGTCTCCATCACACGGTTATTGTCTCCTTATGTAGTTAGATTTTTTAGTGCATTGGACTGAATGGTTTAATTTTTTTTGGTCTAATTCACCTTTCACGTACTTTATTGTACGTCTCATCATCAGTCGAAATTAAGAACCTCTGTCCTTTCTTGTCGGGGATCCCATGGTGTCGTTTATGCCTTTTTATGTAGTTTTATGTATGTCACAATGTCAAAATTCTGTACGATGGTGCATTCTTTTAGGAGGATAGCCGTGTCCCCTAATATTGTGGATCCCTTTTACATTTCATAGGTGCATGCCCATCCCTTAAACTCTATTGATAGGAGGATTTCTCGAGGAAGATAATTTGGACAGAAGAACACTTGCGGTGATCAAGAGGAATCAAATGCGGGTTTCCAAGAAGAAAGAAAGTGAAAAGAAATCTTCATTTGCAGGGGATAAAAAAACCCCAAAATAAGATAGTTTAACCCCTCTGAGCCAATCTCCCACTACCACTGTTGTACAGGTTTCTTCTTCAATCAATCCAATTGGTGACAGGGATGGGAAACCCCTTGAGAAGAACACTAACCTCAATCCTACCTATGGAGGTGGTTCACTAGATACTGGAGCTGAAACAACAAATGAAGAGGAAGAAGCTGGTGGTCAAGAAGGAGATTGTACTTGAGACCTCTATATAAGGCTTGGTCAAATCATTTGCAAAGGGAGATTTTATGAAATTGTTGCTAAAATATTGCCAAAATAATTCCATATCCATTGAAGCTTGGTGAATACTTGTGTTGTTTCAAAGTGTTGCATGATTTCCATATTTCTCACTTAGTTAAATGTTGTTTATGTTGAGAAGTTAGGAGTTATTCATCTTAAGTAGAGCAATGGGAGAAGTTGATTCATGGTGAAACTTTATGTTCATACCTTTTGGTACTTGATTGCAAGTAACAATGCAAGGTTAGACTGAATTCAATGGAAAACACTTAACTTCAATTGCTTCATGCTCATTGATTTGCATGTCTTATGGTTTTGATGTGCACGAACAATTTGAAAATCACCCACGTCCCCTTAGAAGATAGCACCTTCTCTTGCATAGTTGTTTAAGTTGGTAAAGCAAAGATTTGTTTAGTTTCACCACATCATCAATAGTCTATTGCATTGGAAGATTTAGAAGTAGTAGTAGCTTAGATTCCCAAACCCAATACTTTTTGTACTTTATTTTATTAGAAGTAGTTGAAGAGCTCAAATTGCCAAATCATTTGCATTTAGGAAGTTGATGTCCCATAGAATAAATAGCATAAATCCTTATATGGTTACCAACAAATCACATCACATTCACTTAGTTTTTGATATTAAGGAAAACAAGTTTTGAAGGGACCTGAAACCCTGAACAAGAAAGTCACAAAAGATAGGCAGATACAATCCACAAAGATGAAACAAGTCAAGACCTAAAAATGGGTTTTTCCAATAGGCTCCCACAACCTAGAACAAATAGCTTGAGCGAGGCCCCAAGCAAACCTAGCCAAAAGAAAACCCCAAGAATTTAGGATTTTCCTTTGGCCCCCTTTTGATGGGAACAAAGGGTCATATCAAAAGAAGGCGAAGATCTCTTGGATTGTTTTCCTTAGTTATATCCAACACAAAGTCGTCAATTCATAGTGCAAACCTTGGTGTTGTCTTATTTGATCACATGTTTGCCATATTATTTAGCATATTAGCTTTCCTTGTTCAAGAGAGGACATGATACTTAGTAGTTTATTCTACATGTCAGAGTGGTCACAAAACTCACATCAATAGATAGTGTTACCCCAAAATTTGAAATTTTCGATCATACCCCTTTCCAAAGCTCTTCTCCCTTTGGGCTCAAAATGTTCATTCTTGACCTCATTGGCCCCACTACATACCCAATCGACCCATCACATTAGGAATCCACACCCAAACTATTGTTCATTCGATCCCAAAAAGCCCCCGAATCCACCTACTATGTTAACCCCTTACCGTCGAGAAGTTGAGCTAGGATCCAAACTACTTAAACTTTCATGATGGTTTGAGGTACTGAATAGGTCCCCGAACACTGATGATGCAACTCTCCTTTAGATGGTCGGTAGGTTGGGGAGTTGATCGAACTAAAGTCCCGCTGACTTGGTAATTAATTCCCATCAACTTCCGACCCTACAACTACACTGCATGGTGCGTTTCTCGAGATGTAATCTTTTCCAATCTTGGAAAAATACATCTCTTAAATGGCAAGTGCGATGAAGTGGACTTATTGAGGCTGCAACACAATTTTTAACAGGTAAAAGGCTATTATTATTTGCTGCCACAATAAAATGAGCTTAACCTCTGGCTCCAAGGAAAGGTGGTGGAGTTTATGAGTTCAATTTCCAGTAAGCAATTTTTTTTTCTTCAAAATGGGGCTCTCTGCAAGCGATGAAACCTGGAATGAAGAGCCTACGACTGTTGTGCAACCTGACCTGAATTGGCCCAAAGTAGAACAAGTTGACATCATCTCTTAGATGCACTTGATTGCATGGAAGGAACATACTAGTTATGCTGAGTACCACATGGCAATCTTCGTTCTGGAGGAAGAGAAAGATCATGTTGAACTTCACAATCTCTTTATAGAATTGCGAGTGGAAGTGGTCAGAGCCCTTGCACCTGGGGTGGTTTATTTCTCTAGTTTAGCATGCATAGAATCTTTTTGTAATTAGTAATAGTAACGATAAATTTTGAGTCATGAAATTGTTTTTGTTCCAAGGTTCTTTCTTGATAAAGGTCACTTTAAAGGTCGTTATTTTTGGGAATGAACAATTCCATTTTGTATATATAGGCTTTTTGAAAGTAAGTGAAAAGGGGGGAAGCTTTAAAAAAAAAGAAATTATGGGATGTAGCCATTTTTGGTAGGAAAAAGTAATTGAACTTTGTGTCATTCTAGTTTTGAGCATCTTTGAATGGAAATATATATCAAAATTGCACGTTTGCTATATTCTTTATATATTGTGAATTAATCTTGGTGTTATGACAATTCTCTCATGGCGCTTGTCTATTTAATTTGGTTACAAATGTTTGCCTTTAGAAATTATGTTCTGGAGTGCTTGTTCATTTGGGTTTAAATCATCCAACCCTATTTCTTTTTCATATGCTATATCATAGAATGAATTTTGTGTCATTTTATCTCTTTGTCCCTCTATCTAAAATTATAATTGCATCTATATCATAGCTATGTACAGATGTTAGTTGTCCTTTCTTGCTTTCTAGTTAAAAGCATACCCCAAAAATCAATTACATCATAAGAGAGAGCTATACCTCTAAACTTTAGAAGAAGATTATCCATTGAATGAAAATCTTTCCAATTGTGGGTTGCTAATTTGTTCTCAATAGTGGGTAAAGATGAGCTAATTTTAAAGTTATCTTAGGAGGCCAAAATCTACAACCAACAAATAGGACTAAGCAATTGGCATCCAACAATTGTACATTTGTGAGTTAGTTCTATGAGGCTTGGCTGAACTTGTATATTGTTCTACTCATCACAAATTGCTGCTATTTTCATAAAGCCGATTGCTTGTGATTGCTTTCAGACACTTTGGAATTTACTAGGTATTTTTCCTAATGTTAATTATGGGGGAGAAGTGAGATAAGGAATGAACATTTTTCTTTTCTTTTTTTCTTACAATGTTCATATTAAATGTTGCTAGTAAATCAGCTTTTGTTAGAAGACAATTATTTAAATTAATTGTTAGTTGTTGATTAGTTAGTTGAGTAGTTGGATTCAAGTGTGAGTCCTATTGCATAAATATGTTGTTTGATCTATGAATTTTGATGTATCCTCCAATTATCATTAGAAATTTGTTTGTAAATATTTTGATAGCTTCAATGAAGCATGCATAGCGCAATTATTAAAAATGAATGAAATAATTTTTCCCAAGTTAAGTTTGGAAATAATAGAATCTTAACTTATGAGCCAAGTAGACACAAGCATCTTGAAGTTTCTCTTGATTACTGCATAGGGGGGCATATCGCTCCTATAAATTATTTACGGTAGATCCTGCCACATTCCCAAGTTAAGTTTGGAAATAATAGAATCTTAACTTATGAGCCAGTAGACACAAGCATCTTGAAGTTTCTCTTGATTACTGCATAGGGGCGCATATCGCTCCTATAAATTATTTACGGTAGATCCTGCCACATTTAGTTGAAGAAGCTTATGACCTTCATTGTTGACTATGTCGGTGAAATTCAAATCCAAGAACAATATAAACTGAGGAGCTTTTGGCAACGTGGAAATCTAGATTATGATAGCAAAACACTACGGAAAAACTTCAAAACAAATCCTCCTCCTTCTGGAATTGGAAATGAAATTCCTATCCAGTGATCTTGCAAAACCAACAGTTACGATAGAACTAGACAGTGGAGAAATTGTATAGCAAAATTATTAAAGAAGAATGTTATATAATTTCTGACAAAATAAACTTCGCAAAGAACAGAAATTTTACTTATATTTAAACAGTAATGCTGGAACAAGAACAGATTGCTGATCCGAGGCAATCAGTTTAATCAACAGAGATTTCATATAATCGAGGAAACTCAACCATGGAGCTTTAAACTCTAGCAATATTAATGTTAGAAGAAATGATATGAAGTAGTGTAAAGGAAACATTGGTTTAGTCAAGTGAATGGTGTTCAAAAGATCAAAATGTTCTAGAATACTTCTTTATTTCATACATAATGGAGGAGATTGACACAAGTTCTTTGTTCAGAGCTGAGCTCCCTCCTATTCGCTTTATGCAATCTGAAAGTCTGGTGTAGTATAGTAACAACTGGGTCAGTGCAGCTTTCAAGATCTCCATACCACAAAGAAAATTACTGAAAGATGTAATTACGTCTCTATGCATAAGTTCAATGGTTCCTTTCCAGCGGCTAGCGAAGTCTTTAACTAGAGGTTCTACTTCCTCAACTGTCACAGGCCTTTCAGAAGTAGAGCTGGCTTCTTCACCTGCCACTAACATCTGTTAATAGATTGTTCCTTTGGTTATTTGAAACAAGACATGATATTGAGATTTACATAATATGCATACCAGCTCTTGTCTTTACAAATCGAATCAAATCTTTGAAGTGCTCAAGCAAGAGTTCTTCCTGCAAGGAGAAAGCAATCAAAGTGAAACCAAAATCATTTATAACTGCCTATTAATGGATAAAAAATAATTGTTAAGTTTTAATGGATTTACTGGTCATTTCATCATTAACAACATTACAGATTTAAATTGAGTCTGTTAGCCTTTACATTGATTTACTCTCCAACACAAACTTCCTCATTCCATAAGAGAGAAAATAGATTGTCTATCGGTTGCACATGTAAGATCCCAATCTCCAGAAAGAAAACTTTGAAAGAAAATGATCTTCCTTATCTTGAATTTTGGTGAAGTATAGCATAGAAGATGATGAAAAATGATGATGTAAATCATACATAAATAAACTATCACCTAAAAAATTTGGACATAAAAAAGAAACTGCAATGCAAATATGCTTTGTGCCTCTGGAACAAGATGTACATAGTGGAGCACGTTTAGAATGGTGTACTAAACGTGCAAGAAATCATTTTCACAATAATGTATATTCTGTAGATGGTTGAAAGGTAGTGAAAACTACTGTCCAGAAGTTCTCTCCCTTAACTATTAACTATTTAAAGTAATTAAATTGAATTCTATTATAGATCTCTGCATCATTGACATTTTGCATTTTTTATTCCTGGATCTAGGTTTGCTCCTAAATTTTCCGTTTTTTATTTTGAGTCCTAGTGTTATCCTTCCCTCTAAAATTTGAACCCTCGTTTAGTGTAGATAACATGAACAATGCTGCACCAAGCTGGGCACAAAATTAAATGATCTGGTTGTTTTTGGAGTCCTCTTTGTTTTTTTTGGCTCAATACTACTGTTGGCCGTAGTGGCCTTATGTTATGAATTTAATGTTTTAATGTTACTCTTTAAGACTGATAGTAGCTTCATGCTACTGATTAGGCTGGCCCTGGCTTGGGATAGTAGGACTAAGTCTAGTTGTGCTAGTTATTACAGTAAGACTGTTAGTAGATATGTTAGTATGGATAATATGTTTAGTTCTGATTGCTATAGTCTGAATGGTTTTTGATATTGCTAGTGTGCTGTTAATGTGTTGTTAACGTGCTCCTGTTTATCTCTAACTGTTAGCCTTCTTGGCTGGTTGTAATAGGGACAGCACCCTAGTTTTTGCTGCTTTTTTATATAAAAAACATGGACTACGCTATTTAAAGAAAATTAGAGTTTATAAATTTTGAAAATGCTTGGGCATCTTTGTATGAGACATAATGATGCATTACATGTTTGTTGGAAGGGGTAGACACTTCATATCCCAATTGTTTTCCTTGACACAATGGCTAATATTTAGCAGGTCATTTTTGTTTTGGTAGATCAGGATATGGGGGAAATACAGATCTTATAGATCTTACGAAGTGAATTTCATTATTGCCAAATTAAATATTTTGTTTATGAGAGATACAGGGAAGAAATTCAATGTGTTTTAAACATGACTAAAAATTATGTGTCGGTATATCCAGCGTCAGATGCTCTTCATAGAGTATTTAACAACTGAGATGATTGTAATAATGTTATTTGGAGTAGTGGCGGGCCCATATATGATAATACAAGGAGATGAGAATAAAATAAGAGATTTTAATATCCATGAGGCCAAATATGGGACAGCAGACCTTACTATTTTAGCTTTTTGACTTGCTGACACAGTGCTAAAAAGCTTGATAATGAGCTCCTCTATTTTCCCAACCTTCTTTTCTTCAACCAAATCCTGTAAAGTAACTGCGTATTTGGCCTGAATATCACGATAAGCTTTGCACTCAAGAATAAAGTGCTTTTCTAATCCATTCATCTTAACTGTGCAAAATATACAAACTCTTTCTTCCCATTCTTCTTTAGGCCTTCCCCATCTACTTGTTTCACATCGAAGATGATGTGAGCTAGTCCTCAATTGAGCTATTTGTCTCTAAACCCCATAATTTAATATCCCATTTTCTTTATTTTTCCACCAATATAAATGGCATGACCATCATATCATCCCTTATATCTTCTAATTAGCCTATCGGGATGTGGGAAAATTGGCTTATCAACTTTCGTGTGATCATTGAAGAGAAGGGGATCAGCGAAAAGTAGATTATATGATAACATCAACAATATTAGATGCATGTGCATTAGATATAAGATAACATAAACAATAAAACATATGCACACATTTAGCCACTTGACACAATGTTTATAGTGGAAAACCCCTAAGGGTAAAAAACACTTTATGAATATTTTTATTAGGCCTCACTAGCCAAAATTCAGAGCACCCACTCTAGGAGCACTAACCCCTTACACTTTTAGGAACACCCATTCCAAGGAGCACCAACGCCTTACTGATTTTAGGAACACCCATTCCAAGGAGCACCAACACCTTACTGATTTTTTAATATTAAATCAGAGGGATACTCTGTTTCCTTACATAGCATTTGATACAAATCAACACCATAGAGATCTTGTCTCTGTTCCACAACTCCCCACTTTATAATCCACTCTTGTTGACAAAGATAATCAACACAATACATCAACCACTGAAAACCTTAGTGTTACCCCTTTTCTTCGTACTAGCATCAATCAATGATAAACATGTCAACACACCATTTGCAAGTATGACATTTACATTCAGCTATTCATTTGCAATTTCAATGTTAATGATCTACCCTCTTAACCAACCTGCAACCAAAACCCTGTCACAAAATTTTTGCAAACTGATACAAACACCTAACAATAAAAACAAATTAGAAGCATGATATCTCTCTAGCATTCTCATTCATATTATTTTGTCCTGCATCAACAGTCACAAGTATGTTCAAATAATAGAACAACATTTAACATGCGAACTCTTTACTCTTCCAATGATCAAGTCTTCATTACATAAACTTCCTGCAAACTATTCTTCACAAAACTGCAACACTTCACTAGACTGCATTAGAAACACTTCTATACAAACATAATCACCCTTACTCTGTTATAAGTATTCAAACCTCCAATCATTATTCTAAATAACAGAGTTAACCAAAATCCTCACTCAACAGACATAAACTACTTATCATGCAAACCCTGACTGTTAAGGTTAAAAATGAATTATTTCATTACCAACTTATCAACCTTAAGGAGAGCAATAAGGTAATGTTCTTCATTCGTTTTTCTGTCCAACCCTATCATTCTCTTTAAACATCTTTATTAGCAGTCTCTGCACAAAACTCAGTTTGTTTCTGTTCATATTCAACACATATATTCTATATGATTTTTATATCCATCAACATCTGCCACATTTTTCTTCCTTCAATCATCATCACCTTGCACACAATTTGATCATTCCTTTTATGCAAATGCTGTCTCTGTTATGACAGTTCAAATTGTTACAAAACCGTAAACTCTAACTTCAACTTGATTATTTTCCATCTTATTCTAGAGATATCATTTCGCATCCAATAAAAATGTGCAAACGTTCCACCGTCAAATCATCACTACAAGGCTGATTACTAATCAACCATTAACAACAATAATTGCCAACGGTCATTTAAACAGAATGTGTAACCGGTTTTTGTAAACATATGCTATGTTATGTAAACTCGATCCAAGGAATGAATTATGAAAGTCGACTTTTATCAAACAACTAACACTTGTCAAATTACTAAACTTTATTACTCGTTTCAACAACCTTTTTATTCTTTGCTGTTATGAAGATGAGTCTTTATCTTGCTGTTGACAGTTGACACACAGATTTCCTGTTGCTGCCCTTTTTCCCTTCTTGTTGCTCGGGTGACAAGAACCAGAACTATATGTTATATGCCATTACACCCGAATGCAAAAACTTGTTCATGTTCGTACAAGATGTGAACTTAATTAAAATGCCTCCATATGAAACATGTAGTGTAACAGTGTAACTAGCCATGATTAATAACAACCTTCATGATCAGTAACATATGTTTTCAATTGTTCTATCTGTGATCACAACAAATGCAGATTGCTTAACTGGCATAACAATACAGAACATATCTCTTCAACATATACACACATAGTAGTTCTGCTATGAATCCTCTGATATATGTGTCATCTAGTACACCATGCTCAACATCTCTCTTCATCATACTTTATTTTTGGCATCTGACTCTTATACACATACCTTTTGACATCAATGACAAACATGCCAAAGTCAACAGATGATACACTTCTCATGGGAAGAGCTACCATGGAGGAAGCTCAAGCCATTAAGAAAGTCTTATACTCCTATCTAAAAGCCTCTGGTCAAGTTCTAAATAAAGAAAAATAAAAGTTATTCCTTCTAAATGTCCCACCTCTGGTTCAAGAAAGATTGCAAAGATTTTGGAACTTCAACCTTGAAATGCTACCATGTAAATATATGAGAATCCCCTTTTATTTGGGAAAGATGGAAATAACTTTTAGAAGGGTATCTATGATTCAATTGAGAACATAATATCATCCTAGAAGACTAAATGGCTCACCCTCCCTAGGAAAATCATGATGATCAATGCAGTTTTAAATGCCATTCCCATTTACATGATGTCAGTTCTCAGCATGTCAAAGGCTATTTCAGAAATAATTCAGATCCTTTTCCCTAACTTTCTGTGGAATGACACTATGTCAAACAAATGAAGGATCCCACTCCTTGCTTGGGACAAGGTTAGCACTTCAAAAGAGTCCCGGGAATCAGGAATTCGAAATATGAAATTGCAGAATTTAGCTCTAGGGGCCAAAATGTTCTAGAAAATTTACACACATTCTGATTCAAAATGGTGTAAACTTCTTAGACGCAAGTATTTAGATTTTATGGAAAAAGAGAGGATCTTCACCTTGAGAGATTTGCCAAAAGGATCAGTCTTTTGGAATTTTATCTCTTCTTGCAAAAAGTCATAAATAATGGAGGGAAGGCAAACTTCTGGGAGGATGCCTGGAATGGTCACCCCCTCCTGAATAGGTTAGGTGATTGGAGACCTTTGGAGTTGATCTTGAAGGAGGTTTGGGGGGAGAAAGTTAAAGATCACTTCATTATGGATCGTTCCTCTCTCCCCTTTAAAGTCTCTTTGAATTCTTTTGATTTCCTCCCCCTTCCAACATCAAAGAACCACTGAAAATTGAGCTTCAAAAGAGATAATTTTTCTTCTTTAAAAATGAGGACAACATTACTTGGACGAAATAAAAAACAGGCCTTTACTCGGTGAAGGAGGGTTACAAATCTCTGCAACATCAGTCACAACTACCTTCCAAATGACCTAATCATTTATGTTGGGACCTTGAATGTCTTCCCAAAGCTGGGGTCTTTGCCTGGCTGCTAATCAAAGATAGAATCTTAATAGGTATGAGGTTGGATAGATTGGGTGTTACTCCTCTTTTTAAATGTGTGTTGTGTGACAAAGCAAATGAATCTTCTGACCACTTGTTGCAATGCAATTTTTCCCAAGAAATCTGGAAATGGCTTCAACATAAACTACATTGGGTGGGACCCCTTTGCGATAAGCTTCTTCATCTTTTCAATCCTGACATGTCTTTCATTGCTCTTCCACTTTTGCTTGCCTTTGGGAGATTTCTCCATTCATTATCATTTGGAGCTTATGGCTGCACAAAAATAATAGAATCTTTAAGCATAAGAAACTAAAGCTTCCCCAAGTTCTCTTTAAAATCGAGCTAACAATTTTAGAAACAACAATGAATTTTCTAAACAAAGCTTTGTTTTCCCATAGTTTTCTCCTCTTGGGACCATAGTATCCTCAAATTCCTGATCTCTTCTCAAGCCCCTTCCAGTCCAGGGTTTGAATTCCTTATCCCCAAGTGTAGACAGGTCAAAGGTCTGCTGGGAGCCTCCTCCTAATTGGATAAAACTCAACTTTGATGGTGCCTCTAAGGGCAACCTGGGAGTCTTAGGGGCAAGAGCTATTCTTAGAGATTTCAGGAGAAATGTTATTAAAGAAGCATGTAAATTTATTCTCCATGCTTCAAACAATGTTGCTAAGTTCTCAGCTCTCATCTTGGGACTCTCATTTTTCTTCAAATGTGGAGTGTACAATCTTTGCACTGAAGGAGATTCTATGGTAGTCATCAGATTCTATCCCAGCTTTCAACCCCAAATTGGCATTACTTTTTGCAACAAGCCCTCACACTAATGAAAGCTTTTGATCAATATTGAGTTACTCATTTCTATTGAGAAGCAACTAACAACTTGGCAAATTGAGCCATCAGAGAAAATATCAACAATGCTGAATGGGTAGCTTCCCAACATAATTATAGGGGACCTTTTTCTTATATCACATGAATCTGGTGATTTCGGGTTCAAAGCAGAGTTGGTAAAAATGATCTTTTGTTCAATGCATATCTTCAAAGAGGTCACCACCTGGAAGCAATTCCTCTTGCAATATTTGTTTTACAGATCAGCTTAGTGAACTTTTGTTCAAGTCAAGAGAGTAAGGCAAAGCATTATCTTCAAGGGTCTTAGTTTGCGACATGCTTCCAGAGGTTTTTCCTATGTTGGTATTATAGACTTAAGAATTTGGTCTTCTCAAAAATGTCTCTTAGTAGCAGCTTTCAAGATCAGAGTACACATTGAGCAAATGAGGTTAAAAGACTTTACATAAATTGCTTTAATTTTAGCCTTATAGTTCTAAGGTTAGTATCCAAATGGGACCAAAAAAAGTGCATTGAAGAATTATCTTGCTTAGATGCTAAAGCTTGTAAGGTATGATACCATGAACACAATACAGTGAGACTCAAAGCTATAAGTGTATTCTAGCCAAAGATTCCATTTCAGATAGTTCAACTCATCGTCGTATTGGATCACTCAGTGTCAGTCAATGCCATGTCAGTGAGGAAGAAAGAGTCAGCTAGGTAGTCTATTTTCTAGTCAAGATATTGCTGTCATGAAAAGCTATGTTTTTCATAAAGTGTTAAATTTCAAACCAAAATCTTGTTATTTTTGAGTTGTGATGTGTACCTCAACCCTTCTTGTGGCCATTGATGTCATTTTTTCATCTCTAGTTAGTCTCTTTGCAGGGCATACAGAAGGAGTTTTTGAAATATCCCGAACTAGGATATTGTCTCAAATCTGACTTGGGTTTTCGATTCTGTTGGCTAAAAGTTTTGAAGTTACTAAAACTACAACTTACAAAACTGTAACTTTAGGCAACGTCTTATGAGATTTCTCTCCCCTCTCAGTAATAGGAGAGGCTCCCTTCTTTTACCATAGGCAGCTTCAATAGAAACCTAACCGAAATTAACAGAGGGCGGTTCTTCTTAATCAATTCCTCTTTTTTCAGGAATGATTTGTACACAACTCTCCAACTTAACAAAAGGTATCTATTGCTACGATAATACCGGTGGCTTGGGGGTTGATGTAAGAACAACTCCAAAGACAACAATCTACATTTATATTTTGTGGAATATGTACAAGAACTCAAAGTCTCCTGAGATTATCCCGAATTAGGATTCAATTAGAATAACCAGTAAGGTACAAAGTCTCTTACTGGATACTCTCAAACTTAATAAAAACACTTACAATTGAAGCCCAAAGTCTTCAGCTCTAAGTAATTGCAGCCACTACTAACTATAGCAATTTGATCTCCTGTAGCCTAGTCTTCAAAAACTCAAATTGAATTATAACTTTGAATGCAATAGGCAGCTCGAAATCTGCACAATTGAATTCAAATCCCTCTTGGACAAAGCACCAAAATTCGCAATCAACTTAAGAAAATGTCGTCACATAACAACTTGGATTGTCACAAAGTCTCAAAACAACCTGCCTCTTTTATTGAACGCAATTCAAATTTAGTTTTAAGCTCAAAGTCTTAGAGTACATTTACAAACTGGCAGAATTTTCTTGCCTTCCCAAAAGATGAAAATTACAATGAGCCCCCTCCTTTATTTATAGGAGAGGACTGGAGAAAAAGGTGGAGAAAGAAGGGGAAACCCTTAACTACCTTTGACTTATTCAAGATTACAAAGCCTAATGCAATTGTAATTTGATTACAAAGCCTAATGCAATTGTAATTTGATTACATGTTACAACTTTGCACGTGATACTATCACATGCAATTACATCTTGTTTTCACACTACATGTAATTTGTCAATTACAAAGTTACAAAATGCATGACGAAAATAAACTAAGTGCCTAACAAGACAGAACCCGTATTACATCAACCTTTGTCGGACTTCATTCTGCTACAGGATGCTTTGTGTTTAAAATGTTTAGGTTTGGTGAAAGCATCACAAATTGGAACATAAATCTGCATCCTTGATTGTTTTGCATTTGATGGCATCAACAAATCTCCTGCTTGAAATCGGTCTTGAAAGCTTTCTATGCTGCCATCATTTTGTCACCCATTCACCTCCTTACACGGGCATATATAGATAAGTGGGAAGATTCTCTTTTGTAAGTAGGGTTTTTAAGTCCCATTACAAGTCATTTTTGAAAAGTACTTGCTGCCTTCAAATAGGTTTCTTGAAGTCCATTTGCAGCTTTGAAAAAGAGTCAAAATGTGCTTAGAAAATGCTTGTAGGTGGGATTTTTAACTTGCATTACATAATGGGGAAAAACCTTGCTCTTTTTATGTAAGACACCTACGAACAGGGTTTTTAATCCCGATAGCATATGCAGGAAAAACACATACTTGGGCTTTTTCTTTGTGGGAAGAACTTACTTCTCTTCTTACATCATTTTGGGAAGAACCTATATTGTTGTGAGAACAATACAATCAAACTTTTGAAGCCAAAAATCCTCGCTTGAATCACCAACCATGTAGAAAAATTGCTCAAGAACGTGATAGTAAGACAATTGAAACAAGAATAACTTACACCACTTGGAACCAAAACCGCTACTCTAAATCTGAATAAAGATCTTTCAACTTGTAACTCTATATAGACGTTTTTGGAGCCAAAATGCATTAGAACTCTCCTCCATTAATACAATTTTGCAGTCTTTGATGATTCCTTGACAAATGGCCATGAATGAGAAATAATTTTCTTGAAGATAGGAAGCCAAAGACCCATTCAACCTTGCACAATGCTGATTTTTGATGCTATTACAAGTGCAAATGTAATGATGGAGAAAAACGGCGCCCTAGAAGAGAAAAACATGGTTTTGGTTATGATAATCAAGTTGGAAATGGCATTTTATGCCCTAGGACGGGCTTTTAACTTGACGCTGCAGGTTGGAGATGAAGGTTTTGCTTCATAAACACCCACGTTTTTGCATAAAATGCCCTAAAATGGGCTTTACACATCCAAACGCAAGTGTCTGATGGAGTTGTTTTGATTAAAATGCCCAAAAACGGGCTTTACCACTTCAAACACAGCCTCTATAACCCACATTTTTCCATAAAATGCCCTAAAACGGGCTTTATAGAGTCAAACACATGTTAAAGGTAACGCCTCTGCATAAAACGCCCAAAATGGGCTTTTGAAAATCATTTGCAAGTATCAAATGCAGTAGACGGGGTTTTCTCGACTCAACTTATGAAAAGAAAGTGTTGTTTTTGGTCTTGGATGGCCCATACGGGCTTTACATATGCAAACGCATATGTTTAAATGGAGTTTTTTAATTAAAATTGGCCCATACGAGCTTCTACCAAGACATTACATATTTAAAACTCAACATTTTGCCTTTATAAACCAATTACGGGCTTTTGGGAATGAATCGCAAGTCATTTAGTCTTACTTGGCAGTAATGACGAACTTTTTCATATGCATTACATGTAGAAATCGCCACTTCTAGTTATGAATGGACTTTTGACAAGCACTTACAAGTCATTTGGAATATGTAATGACTTCTAAAAACAACACCTTTCTCTCTTTAGAGTTGATGACGGAATTTTATAAGGCATTTACAAGTCAAAACAACATAAACATGAACTTATACCTTGTAAGTGAACTCAAAAAGCCCACTAATAAATATAAGTTTAAAAACATCTCTTGATTTAAAAACGGGCTTCTCATGTGCATTTACACACATTTAAACTTTTTAAAGAGATAACATACTGTAAGGCTTAAAAAGCCCACCAACACATTAAAATCTTAACAAAAGCTTAAATGACACCCAAGATGTCATGTAATGACTGACAAAAAGCCCACTTATGCAAGATTTTAAACAAGGAATGAAGACATGCAGTTAGCCTTAAAAAGTTCACCCACAATGTACTTAATTCCTCATTATCTCTTGAAATACAACTCCGATTGAGGCCTACGATAGCTTGAAATGAGCGGAATTGAAAGTGCCACAATCCTAGGGTGAAAACAAAACCAAGATCAAACAAAACAACTAAGAAAACGTCTTAGAGAGTTTATCTTATAAAATTTTCCATAGGGTTGCCCCAATATTGCAAATGCAAAATTGAGGACAACAAATTCTTGACATGTTTTGCTTCATTTCATTGCAAAATAACATGAAAACATGCCAACTAAACATGGAAAGGAAACGATATAGATTTCCAAGGAAATAAGTGATTTCAAAGACAAATCTATTGAAAATGATTCTGATATTAAACATGCATGGCTGTTACAACAATGCTAGAACATGCATAAAATTTACATGCAACATACCCAAATGATTCCACTTCAATATCATCAAAGCCCTTGTGAGATATGATCATTTGTAGCATACGGAAGAAGATTGAATGACATGCAAGAAGAGTGACCAATGCAAAAGTGGAGCTGCTGCTATAGAGGTGCGCCAATACCAACATGCAAGGGGAACAATCACTGCAATATGAGGAACGATCACTGTCCAAAACGGAGAAGCTGTGACTACACAATCACCGACAAATAAGGCCAAACATCAATGAGAATCTTCCCTCACAATGATGCCATAAATATCTCCAAGTCACAGCCAAGGATGGGATAGTTGTCCACAAAATTGAACAATGTAATGCACCTGTGAATCCTAAAGCGAATCCACCGAGCGGGCTGATTTCGTCCAAATCACCAAACCATCTAGGGTTTCCGTCCTAGGGTTTTACTAGATCTTCAAGCAAACTTCAAGCTCATAGAGAAAAGACTCAAAATAAAAATAACAATCTCCAGAATGCCTACACAATTCCCTTTTTCCTCCTTTTATAATAGCCTTTTCCCTATTTTGAGAGAAATACTTTATTTCATTTCTTTTATTTCATTTAAAGTTGACATTGCAATAAAATCACTTTATTAATTTAAACTCCCTTTTATTAATGACGTTGGCCTAGGTAGATGATAAGTTATGACTTAAAGGGGCCCCGATAAATAATTAATTGTAATTGAATTTCACTTTAGCTTTTTTGCTTCTTATATTTAATCTTCACCTTATTAATTCCTTGGCTCCATATTGGGGACATTATAGTTTTCCACAACATCTGGGAAGGACAAGATTGGATCTTAACAAACAAAGAGGCGAAAATTCACTAATCATGTAAAATTGTCACCCAGTTAAAGGTTGAAATCTTGTGTGAAGAGGTGCATAAAAGTTTTTTATTGACTACCTGCATTTTTTTCACAAAGTAAAAATGTTGTCTCATATTGAAGCACACACCTCTCTGAAGGGGTACATAAAATGTCAAAAAATAACAAAATGCTCCCTTCTACAGTAGTGCATGGTCCTGGGAGGATGAACATGTTTTCAAAGTGCAAAAATGTGCAAACATGTTAACTAGTGTGTGCCATTTGCAAGGGGTCACCATTTTAAAAATTATAAGGTTGTTTATAGGAACATGACTCATAGTGTGAAGAAATGAATTTTCAACATGTAAAACTGCACACATTTCATTGAGAGCAAGCAAAATTTCATTAAACTCAAAGTTGCATCTCTATCCAAAAGAGTGCACCCTAAGGAAGAAGGTCAAAGTTTCCATCTGTTGACAAGCATTGTGTCAAATTTTCAGTATCTAGCATTCAATGCCAGTATTTTAGTTATAAGAAGAAAAGGACAGCAGCACTAAGACAAGGGTTTGGGCAGCAGTTTTGTGCAAGTCCTTGCAGTGGTCTTTGTGGCAGTTTTTGGCCACTTACTCAAAATAGTAATTTTCATATGTCTGGGATTTCAGAGTATCAAAAATTGTGGATTTTAGCCATGGTTTCAGGAAAAAATCAATGTGAGGGAGGGCACTGAGAGGGGTGGGGAGGGGGGGTGAATCGGTGTTCTAACAATTTTAATCTTATTCAACCAATTTACATATAACATAAAACTTAAACTGAAAAGCACAATGCATGAACATAAAGTAAATAGGAACACAACCATAACACAGATTTTTGTGTGGAATCCCTGTTAGGGGAAAAACCACAGTGGGGATGACACCCACAAATCAATACATATTGAAGGGGCCAAGACTGGTCTTTAAGGTTTCAGGGCTTCTCTAAGGACAAAGTGGAAGAGCTGTATCAAAATCATCACCGAAAGCTAAGTGTCACATTGATTATTTTTAGCCTGAACTACATGCTTTTCTTATCCGTCACAATTTTTTGAAGAGAATCATTTTCTAAGAAGTCTATATTTGGAATGTTATTTACCAATCAACTATTTTAAGATCATATTTTAGGTCTTTTTTCAGTTGATAGTTGTCCTCATAAGAAATCTATTTGAAGATTTCTGATTTAGGGTTTGGTATTTGTGGACAAAATTGCATATTAAGTTGGTTTTGTGTGCAAGAAAACTATATACAGTGTATGAGTATTAATTAACTTTTTAATTATTTCCCATTCTAGACATTGTAAACATTTATGAGTAATTCTCATTTACGCTTAGATTAAGGGGGAATTGGGATGAATAGAATTTGGTAATGCATATTTTGCTGCTGATATTATACACCCACCTTTTTATATCCTTGAATGTTTTGTTAGGTGAATCAAATTTCTTTCCTTGTAAATTGCAGGCTTTAAATTGTTAATTTCAGTGAAGTGTGGTTCTTGTAGCTTTCTATGTGGTTTTCTTCATACGATTTGCTCATTCTTGTATGCATGCTTCGTTTAAATTTATTCAATCCTTTGTTTTACTCATGCTTTGTTTAAATTATTTTTTCGGTCTTTGATTTTAGCTGGAAAAGGTATGCATTTATTAGATGCTATGGGTTATTTGCTTTGAGTGAAAAGACAAAAAATCTCTCTTCCTGGTGGAGGTTCATTTGCATGTAACCTTTCCCAAGAACTAAAATGATAGACATCTACTTAGTTTCTTTTGCAATGTATGTTCAAAATCTCAACAGTCAAATTGTACATATTGTAAAAAGCTAAAGGTGATGTCCTCAGGTTTTTGAGATTTTGTTTCATTTTCTGTTATAGGGAGAGTCCCTTTCCAATTCAAAGAAATAATTTACCTTACACATTGAGGAATTTCCAGTTTAATTTAATAAATTTGCTTGCAAACCAGGCGTAAGGTTTAGTAATTCCATTGTTTCTTTCAATATTTGTTTTCAATAATTATTGTTGAAGCAAATAAAATCAGTAGGTGCCACTGTAGCAAGTTGGATGCACATCTACTGTGATCTCCTTGGATCCATCAATAAAATTCCTCATCTGGTTGAGCGTTGGACTCTGGGTATGCAAATTTTTGTTCTTGGTGACTCACATTCTCTAAATTTTGAATAATTGCACTGCTGTTCTTAATAAATCAGAACTCAGAATTTGTTTTCAATCCATAAATTTGTACTTTCGTTTCAAAAGCATCATTTCTTGGCATATGTTTCATGGTTGAACTCAAAACTATCAATTGCAATTGAAACTTTAAACCAAAACCTTGGAAAATAAACTTAAACTCAGTCAATCAGCACCTAAAAAAAATCAGAAAAAGCATAAAAACGAAAAAAATCAGAATATTGCAAAGTTAAAAAAAAATAGAAAAAATTCAAAGAAACACATAAAAATCAGAATTTGCAGTTATCAGATCAGAGGGGATCTTTCATTCGATTTTCTCCTTAAAAATTGTTTTTAGGTTATTTAGAGTTTTCCAAAACAAGAAAATTATGACTGATGTTGCTGGTCTCAGGGTTTTTTGATTGAAACCTAAAAACAATCATTGGAGGGTTTTGTCGATTTTTTCCACAACAATAGTGGCTTCTTGCAGTCTGTTTTGAGTCATAGTGCTTCTCTAAGAAACTTTTTGGCGAACTGTGGTTTCTTGCTGTCAATTTTTGGGTCGTAGTGCTCATTGGGAAAAGGGTTTGGCAATTTTTTCCTCAAAATTGTGGTTTTAGTTTAAGAAGTTGTTCTCTGTGTCTTTGGCTTCAAGGAGGGACAATTTTTTTTTCCCAACATCAGGTTGGAAGTATTTTGGTTATCTTGGTCATTTCCAGAATTTTTGCAGAATTAGGGAGGGTCACAACATCAGGCTTATTTTGCAGAGCGCTCTGAGAAGGGGGCAGCTTTCTCTATGCATCTGTGACCAAAAGGGGACAACCTTCTATGCATTTGTGACCAAAAGACCTGCAGATTGTCTTGTTTAGGGTTGTTAGAACAATGACCATTAAGGAAGGGTGCTAAAATATTGTAATGTTTCTTTATTGGTCATCTTAGATAGTTTAGGTAGTTTCTATTTTCGTCGTGTTCACGTTTGTTTCTTTTAGAAACATCGTAGTGTAATTGCTGAATATCCAATTACCATTACAAATTTATCATTTAGTGGATCCATGTAAGAACTCATTGAGTACTTGCTGCAAGTTTGCACCATGGATGCAAAATTTAGGAGTGCCGAGTGGCAAATTCAGATGTAAGTTAGACATTCAGCAAAAATACCTAATGAGTCTTGCAAGAACTCAGCCAGTTCTAAAACCATGATTATATATATTATATTTTTACGATCAACCACCATCAGACTATCATCTGGTGGGTCCATGTAGGAACTCGCTGAGTACTTGCAGCATGTTTGCACCGTGGATGCAAAAATTTGGTTGTGCTGAGTGGTGAATTCAGATGTGAGTTAGACATGCAGCAAAAATATTTACAACTCCTGCAAGAACCCAGTAAGTTCTGAATCCATGATTATATATACATCTAGACTACCAACCACCATTAAACTATCATCTAGTGGGTCCATGTAGGAACTCACCGAGTACTTGCAGCAAGTCTGCACCATGGATGTGAAAATTTGGTTGTGCCGAGTGGCAAATTCATATGTGCATTAGACATTCAGCAAAAATACTTAATGGGTCCTGCAAGAACTCAGCAAGTTCTAAACCCGTAATTATATATGTTACATTTGCACTGCCAACCACCATCAAACTATCATCTGGTTGGTCCATGTAGGAACTCACTGAGTACTTGCAGCAAGTTTGCACTGCAGATGTGACAATTCAGTTGTGCTGAGTGGAAAATTCAGATGTGTTATTCAGATGTGAGTGAGACATTCAGCAAAAATACTTATGTGTCCTGCAAGAAATCTGCAAGTTCTAAAATCATGATTATATACAATATTTGCACAACCAATCGCCATCAAACTATCATCTAGTGTATCCATGTAGGAATTCACTGAATACGTGCAGCAAGTTTGCACCGTGGATGCAAAAATTCGGTTGTGCTGAGTAGCAAATTCAGATGTGAGTTAGACATTCAGCAAAAATACTAACGAGCCCTGAAAGATCTCAGCAAGTTCTAAATGCATGATTCTATATATTAGATTTGCACTATCAACCACCATCCCCCCACCATACCCAAATTTTAGTCCATAGTTCCCCATTATTGAAAATTTGTCCTTGGATTCCTCTATCCCCCCATTTCAAATCTCCATGAAACATAGACAGACACACAAACACACCTTACTCAAACCTTTTATCCTAATCTTTGAGAAACATCAGCAGCTTTTCAATAAAGTTCAAAGTTCAAACAGCATGACTGGTATATAATAATGACAGTGAGCCCCTAATAAAAGTTTAGGTTTTATCTCTGTCCCATCAAATCAACATTAGAAGAGAATAGAGGTGAAGTAGGCAAAATGCCAAGATCCACATGATTTCAATTATATCAAATAACTATTTATTGCGTTGATGGAAACTTCAGCCATCAGTAGTATTTGGCATACATAGAAACATAAACTCAGGAAATTAACACAGAGTTCTTTGTAAGATAGATTCCATATTTCAGGTATTCTTGATTTTAGTTAGAGCAGTGGGATTACTGGATGTCGGTCCTTCCAGACAGTTTATCTTGGAACAGAAATGGATTCAAAGATTGGAAACTCTTGAGTAATAACTTTTAATGCTAATGACCAAAACAAAGGATGCTGGTAATCTTAGCAGTGTTGTCATGTGCTCTCTTTTGAACATCAGGGCTTGTTTCTCTGCTATCTATTGGCCATCTAGTTTAGTACTATTGCTTTTGAAAATCCAGAATAAACAGCACTTATACAAAGCACAAGTTTGAAATAAGACTTTATCAAACAGAACGGTTTCTTGTTAAAGCATTTAAGAAAGGGGTAAAAATATAATGAAAGACATCACACCACAAAAACTGTTGTGTTGCTCTTGAGCAATTCTTCAAACTGCAGCTGAGTCTTTCCTCCTTCTGTACCAGCTTCCTACAAAAGACAATTTTCATTTCATTAATAAATACAACATAACAAGCAGAATGTGTCTGATCTTTTAAATTAACACCATAAATGGAAGGTTGATATGGTCTTGGTTGAGAATGCCCAAATTTGATTGTTATGGCTAGTTAGAACTTAATATATGAATACATAACAGTACTATTCACGGATAAATAAGCAAGTTCACAGAATCTATACCTTTAACACAGCTAGAACCATGTCATAGTTATTAATAAGAAATATTGTTTGCTGCTTTGGTTTGCTGAACATGCGAGCAAGCTTTACTAAAAGGTCATCCACAGCCACACGCAGGCGTTCCAAATTCAATTCAAGCTACATTATACCAAAATTACAAGTTAAAGAAGTCAGCACAAGACTTTAAATTTGTAGTTCACTTTTACACCTCTAAACAGAAGTATATCACTAATATTCAAATCATTCTTTCCATTTCCACAAAAATATATAACAAAACTTTGAAAATGACTATGGATAAACAAACACAACAAAATGCAAGAAGTGAATAACAGAAGAAAGATTCTGTTGCTAAGAAAATTATATTAATTGATTCCATAAATTAGCACTGTACAAAATGTAGTCACGGCCTATAAACATGGAAGATACTATTTAATTTGTGTATACTCACATAGACAGTGCCTCACATTATAAATCAATTGTAATAGGAGATTAACAACCTCAGTATATTAACATTGTTTTTCATCATGCGGACATCTTAAATGACAGAAAAAGCCCAAAGTTTCCAGCCTGTGGAGAAAGGGATGCGTTTTGGAGATGGCTTCCCAAAAATTTCAGAGGATGACACAGAAGATGCATGTCCCAAACAGATCTTCAGGGAGAAGTTACAACAATTCCAGATGATTTCATGATATTAGATAGCTAGCTTCTCAATATTGTAATCACCCCTCCATGGTGATTACCATGAACCTTCCATTAAATCTTGAGAGCTATCTATTACTTTCATTGATGTGGTTACCAATGGCAAGTACTGTCACATATTCCTGACTACAAAAAATATTCTTTCCTTATAAAGTAATGACTGCACTAACCTGGCCATCTCCATAATCCACATTGAGCTGAAGAAGTGAAGCAGTAAATTCAGCATAACGTCGCATCACATAGTGGGGATGAACATCATCTTCCCATAATATCCGCACATTTGCATTACGCAAACTACTTAGATGCATGTCAAAAACCATTTTGAAACGTGGCCACAAAGAAATATTGACCTGCACCACAACCAACTTATTAGTAATTACAGATAGTTGACAAACATGGACCAAATAGAATCCGAGAATTTTTTTGCAGATTGTTTATTAGTCTCTTCGTTAAAATTTACTAGACGAGTGTATGTTTTGTCTTAAAACCAATTGCATATGATTAGGGAAACATTAGAGGATGTTTTCTGAATACAAGAGCAGTGACAACCTTGTCCAGATATGAATCCAAACATGGAATTCGGCGCCTTGACATAATTAGCTGAAAAAAACAGCATAAACACATCTGTAAGAGTCTAATACCAGTGATTATAAATAGTGTAACAAGAAAAATATTCTGTTCAGAATATCTGACTAGGCATGCTGTAGATAGACAAAAACATGTCTCGAAGACAATATTAAATTCATATAGCAAGCCTTCTTGATTCTCCAGTATATGTATGCATGATGAGAGACTAGAATTGTTAAAAGAGTGGATACTTCTAATCTTTAACGAGGACCTATAGCCCAACAAGTTAAAACCCATACATACATATATATATATATATATATATATCTGCAGTCATTAAGTGGAAAGATGGCAGATGTTATGTATTGGAAGCTGATAATTCTGCAATGTAATAAATCACTGCTGGAAACATCTGCCATCTTTCCACTTAATGACTGCAGATATATATATATATATATATATATATATAACATCACAGCAATATATTAGATCCAAATTATCTTGTTGAATTATGGCCTTAGTCATATTAATATATATGGGAATTCATCAGAAAAAAAAACACAAACCATTCTAGCTATATTTTATGTACAAATGTTTTAATGTCAAACTACATACATTCTTAAACGATTGTAAGAAGACAATAGAAAGTACATCTTATAGTATTATTATTTTTTGCTTTCTTTTTATATGGAATTATATGGAATGAAGAGGTTACAAAATGATGGCACAAGAGCTAAAAATAAACCTTCTAAACAAAAGGAGGATCTACTAAACTAACAGAACTCGGGATCACAAGATCAAAATCAGGGCAACGTTCCCAAAAAATTGATGCTACTCTTCTTTGAGTTGCAAATTAACATACTTCAGGCAATTTCATCAAATATTATATCATAATAACAAAGTTAAAGAGCAAGCTACTAAACAGAATTAGGAACTACTAACAGTACCCTGAATTGTAAGATCAAAATCAGGGGAAACATTCCAAGAAAATAGATACTAATTTTCTTTGAATCACAAACTAACATAATTCGGGTAATTACATCAGGTATTATATCCTAAGAGCAAAGCTAATCACATTTTTGTTACATTTTTTTATAAAGTTCTTTGTGCACAATGTTCCAACATTATCCCAACCCATAGTTAAATCCTCAACCAAGGAAAAGCCAGCGTTTGATCTATGAAATGATCAACAAGCAACTATTAAACTCTCATAACAACTCTGTCATCAGCCATCCAATCATCAGGAACATAATCAGGGTCAAGCTGTCCATGCAATTTAGTACTAATAGAAGCTATAATATTAGGGCCTGCAATGTTTTGTTCTCATCATTATTGAAATCTTGCCAACACTCGGCATGTTTGATGTTTTCTTTATCCCCTACTTTGTTTGGTCTCTACATCGATAAATTGGAAGTGGTTAAATAAGGTCGATGGGGATGGCATACATTTGGCAGGTTATGTGGTGAGGCTGCGTTTGTATGCTGATGACCTTATTCTAATTGCAAAGTCTGCTCAAGGGTTGAGAGAGCATTTGGAGTTTTTTTGTCAGGAGGTAGGGATGCAAGTTAATGCCTCTATGACTAAAATCAAGATCTTTTCTTTGAAAAAGAAAAAACAGCAGCACACTTTTATTTTTGAGGGCAGCTCTTTAGAGATTGTGGAAGAGGATAAGTACCTGGGAATTGATTTCCATTATAAGCTAAGTTGGGAGACATGCAGATTGAAAAGAGTACAGGGGGGTTGGAAGGCCTCTTACCTTCTTAAGATTAGATGCAAGAAAGCCGAGTTGTGGGATTGGAAGACCAGGAAGACTGTCTTTGGTCTCTTGGTAGTTCCGGTTATCCTTTATGGGTGTGAGGTTTGGGGGAGTAACGTGTCAAATCACAAATGGCGGCAAATAGAAAGAATCCAAAAACATCTTATCACTAGTAATCTCAAGGTCAAGTTGACGGTCCCATATGAGATTCTCTTGGCGGAGGCTGGTATGTTTCCGATTGAGGCCTCAGCAATATTCGCTTGATATGCTACTTTAAAAAAGTGGGAAATATGGATGTGCATTGCTGGCCTAGGATGGTGGTTGAAGAGGAGTTACAACGGAGAAAAAAGACGTGCAAGAAGCAAAATAGCAAGTGGTTAAACAAATGGAACATAAACCTCCATGAATGCCCAAACACTAATATAGAGATAAAAAAGTGGGTGTTAGAGAAATTCAAAACTGCCATGTGGACAAAACAGAAAGGTAGAATAAAAGCTCACTATGTCAAATAATTTAACCCCAAATGGGATCATAAAGATAAAGAATATTTAAGTACCGCAATTAAAGGCAAGGTAAAAATCCTGATGGCTCAGCTGAGGACCAACTCTCATCATTTGTAGTGCAAAACGAGTAGGTGGAAGGTTCCCAAAGAGATGTGGGAAGAAAGAACTTGTATTGTTTGCAGCAGAGGGGTGGTTGAAACAGAGTGGCATTTTATCAAGGAATATGCTGCTTATGAAGATATTTGTAGTCATTATGAAGAGTCAAGACAACTTACAGGTGAACAGCCTGAATGAACTTTTTGAAGAGGCGAAATTACACAAAATGGCTACTTTCCTAATGAGGATCCACACCAAAAGGGTCTACTTGGAGAAACTTCAGCAGACAGAATAATTGGTCCTCTCTTGGTCCCTTAGACCACTGGTCTCGTGGACGTCATTAAAATTCCTTCATTCATTCATTTATGTAAGGTGACAGAACCATGGTTTATTAGCTCACAGAAATCCTCTTTAGATATGTTGAGTAACGGTGTAACATACAAAACAACAATAGGAAGGGTGACTTAGAAACATAATTCAGGAACCAACCTCCTGTAATCCAAAACAACTTGTTCTTCTATTCAGAGGCAGAAAGTTTAATATGCCATTTAAAGTTTAAATAATCAAACACATCTTGGGTACCAGCCAGCAGTTCGATGGGATGAGGGAGGGCGGAGACATTTATCCAGTTAATATTATCCAAAATTTCAATATTGAAAGAAAATTAGGGGAACAAGAAAAGCATACAACCTTCAATGCCATGGAAAAGGTTCTTCCTTGACAGTTAGGAATCAAAAAATTATAACTAACATTTCCCTGAGATAGTGAGTGCCCCTTTTTTAATGGATCTCAAAGCTCTTTGAAACTCTTGGGAAACAAAGCTTTAGTAGAGCAGCCTCTAGTAAAGCAGCCATCTTTTAATTGCAGGTAGATTTAGGTCTGCCCAAACCCAGTTCCACATTTCATTTGATGAAAGAGAACTAAAAAATGGACTCAATAATTTAACCAACCATGGACCTCCTCATTGCCAACCTACTATGCTGAATGTTAGAGGAGCATTATCAAATGAGCTCAGCACCACTGATTTTTGGGAGAGTATATTAGACTCGGAAGCAAAAGAGTATAGGTCAAGCTTGTTTATATAGAAGATTAAAGAAGTTTGCTTCCTCCAAGGTCAGAAAAACAGAAGTTTCAACAGAAAATCGTATATCAAACAATGCAAACCCATTAGGAAGAGAAATGACTTTCACATAAGAACCAATATATATATATTCCTTAGAAGTTAACGCGTAACATCAGCAGAAATAACACCATTAATTTCCAGGTATGCAGAAGCATCCTAAAATATATCTCAATTATTCTACGAAACTTATTTCTAAATCCCAAGGTTCTCGATACCAACATAATAATTGGCAGTAAACCAAACAATCCTACAATGTGAAATGCATGCAAATGATAACCCTTCAGCAATATTACTATTCAAAGTTTACAAAGTAGTTAAGAAGTGTATTACAATACAACAAAGGTAAAAATAACTGCTACAATCAACTATAATATTAGGTCTGATCATAAATAAACACTGTTGTGACATTATGAAGTAGTTAAAAAAAAAAAACATATAAGAAGGGAATATAAGCTCACAATGGTCAATGGAACTCTGCAATGCAAAACCAAGATGAATATATATATTGATCAAAACACTGCTGTCATGAAAATCAAACTGATACACTACTCATAACACACTAGAAACGCCACCCACACAACTGTAGCCACTGCACATATGCACAACAACACAACCAAACTGAAATAATACTGAAGATATTCTTATTTATCCTTACAATTGATGTAGAATCAGACTAATTAGACATAATATACTGTTGTATGTGTGTAAAACAAAGGTTAATGTTGCAAGTACAAAATTTACAATCCACAAAAACCTCAAACATCCTCTTAGAACATCTGATAATCTTCAACAAAAGTGCATTTGTAATATTTAGCAATTAGAGCTTCCTCAAAATGCATAAAATATTTCCATTTTACCAAACATACAAACAGAACTCAGCTTGCAGCACCAATGTGAAGTTGGGTATTCATTCTCAAGAAATATGAACTCAATCAAGTTCTTGCTCTAAGCAAATGAAAATAAAAAAATAAAAAACTCAATAATCCTTCTTCTCAAGACCCAACCTACTTTAATAACATTTTAAAAAGCACTTTTCTTTGCTTTTTGTTGCTTTTTCAAAAAGCACTTTTTGGCTTTTTTATTTTAAAAAAGTGTTTTTTGATTTTCTATTGCATATTGAAAAAACAATATTTTTTGAAAAAGTATTTCCCCTTGATAAAATAATATCAAATGTTCTTATAAGTTATGACCACTTTTCATCACCTTGAACCTAACGACACTTTTACTGTACCTTTAAAACATTGTTTTGAATAATTAAAAAATATGTTTTAATTTCTTTACTTTTTTGACAACTTAAGTAACTTAACCATTTAATAATTCAACCATTTTCCGCACAACCACCAAAGCTATGATAAATATTAAAATAACCCATACTATGAATTTTGACGACACCACTAATACCTTAGGCGCATAAGATATCCATCTACATAAAAATTGAAACTCTCCCTAAATGTTAGACTTCTCCAAGAAGTGTGGAGTGCTCCCAAAATGTGGAATCTGCAAGCGAAAGTATCATTGTACTCATCTTGGACCCAAGAACTCTCTCCCATTGTCAAAATAGCTTTCCAATAAAGTTGTCATTCTCCAAGAAAGTTGGGGGTTTCCAAGAATGTTGGAATTGGCTAGAAAAGGGACATTACAAACTCAATAACTTGAACTTCATGAAATTTTAAACAATCAGGTCATCTCAACCACTGCAAAGAATTTTAACCATAGTTTGGAAACTTGCTAAGTACTCATGAGTTTTTTCCCAAAACAAGTAACTAGTAGGTGAGCTCACAACTTGGATGTGACATAATTCGTGTTTTGTGGTCTAAAATTCAGATATAAGGTGAAATGTGTCCTGACATGCTTGTATATTGAAAAATGTGTCTTCATGAGTGTACACTAAAATGAGACTGTAAACTAAAAAATGTGCCCTAGAAATGTCAATATAATAAAAGATGAGCTCTAAAATGCAATTGTTTCCTTACATAATTGCCCTCAAACACTTGTATACAAAAAATTGCACCCTAAAATGCAACTCTAAATTGAAAACTTCCTTTTTTTGCTCTAAGTACTTTTTTAGGGTGCTAACTTTTGTCAAGTTGAAAGAATTTTGGTTTGTTGAGTCCAAATAGAGTCCAAATATGCAAATTATAGTTCCAATAATAGAGTTTCTCTTAGTAGCTTCTAGATCCCTAACATCCCAACTAATTTATTTAACTTTCATTTATTGAGAAAACCTGATCACACACCATTGGACTAACATTTTCCAAATTTATGATAGTAGGGTTGGTGCTAACAAGATTAGCTTTCAACATTCCTGAGCTGCCAGAAAACTACAAAGATATAATGGGTACCAGGAATCTATGTCACAAGGTTCGCTGAATTTTTGGCTTCAAGTTCGAAATTCAGCAAACTTGTAAAAAATTAATAAAATTTGTCTACAATTCATATGGCAAAAATGGGACTTTGGTTCTATCAAAATGTATTTTGACAATGTACTTTTTAAGGGTTTTTTTCATAGTTTTTTTAATAAATAACAACCCCCAACCTCAACAAAAAATATTAAGAGTCCATTGAGGAGGAACTTTGTGTTGCATTGCTCTGCAATTTTTATTGCATCAATAGCTGTTCACATTATTTCCTTGGCAACTCGATTGTAGCCTTTTTCTTTGTCTTCCCTCCATTCATTAATTGCATGATTTTTCTCTTCCTTGAGCATTACTCAAAGAAAGAACTATAGCAAATTTTTTGTGAAAGTTGTAAAGTCCTTCCAAAAAATTCATTTTGTAAATATCTGCAATCATTGTGATCAATGAGACACATTTCTTTGAGGCATTCTATAAAACAGTCCACAGGGCATGTTTGTGCTTCCATATTTTGCATACATGTTAACCGAGGCAGTTGCACTTACAACATCTAACAAAATTCTGTATCTTTTCTGATTTGATGGATGCCCATGCTCTGTTCCAAAGCTCCCACTTCAGAAGCTGTGTGGATGCTGCCGGTTTTGGGTCCTGAGTTTTACACTAGTCACTTGCATTTGCTTTAAGTTTCTAAGGCGTTTTAATTATATGCAGAAGCTCTCTTATTATCAGCATTAGTTCATAAGCCTCCAGATTTACCAAAGCTTTGTTGACCTCATTTTGTGCTTTAAGATGAGAAGTTTATCGTGAGCCAAAGCTGACCATGGAGAGATGCCGAATGTAGTGCCTCATGTGGTTGCACTCTGTCATTGCTTTATTTATTTTTTATTAATAAGGGGCCAGAGCCAAAATGAGTTTATTATTAACTATAAGTAAGTGAAATTACAAAAAAAGAAAAAAGGAATAGAGCTATTTCATCCTTAGATTCAACCATTTTCCTCTTGCACAGCCCGGGCATTAGCACCCCAAAGAAAGGTTTCAAGTATCAGCAACCCAAATCCTAGACCATTCAAAATCCATTATAAGGAAGTAATTTCTTTATTTTTATCTGAGCTAGACTATGTTTATATTATTCTGTTACTGCTCGTATATTATTCTTTTGGTATTGGAATTCATATGATGACCCCAGTTATAGTTATATTCTTTTGATCATGTAAATATCACTATTGAAGTGGATAGTAGTTTATACTTGTGCTTTTTGTGATGATCATATATGCATGATGTAATGTCCCCTTCTTTGTGCTAGGCCATTTTTGCGCCTGATTAGTCTATCTCCCCATCCGGATAGGCTAATGGCTACTTCTAGAGGATGCCAGCCAGTCACAGGCTTTTTTGGGTGATTATTAAGTATTTGGGGGCCCTTTTTCATAGTTAAATCACTTTATTTTATAAAGTGAGTTTATGTTAATGTTTGTAGCTTCAGTCGTATGATCACTTAGAATACATATAATACTTAGATATTGATTAATAATAATATATTGTATTTATATATGATATATATATGTTATATTATTATTAATATATATTATTCAAATTTATATTATTCTAATATATGATTGATTAATGAAACATTATAAAATGAATAGACATGTCCCATGAAGGGACATGTCTTGTCTCTCATAGCCTCATTCCTAATATAAATAAGAGAGATTGTTGCATTTGGAAAATACATACTGGACACAATACAGGCAGTGCTATTACATTTGCAGCGATCCTAAAATATCAACATGGTATCAGAGCCAAGTTGTGAGATTGCTCTGTCAGATGGAAAATAGAGTTGGAAAAGATTTTTTGTGGGGAGGGTCGAAAAGTGTGGTTACTAGCCATTATAAATTAGCAGACGTATATGAGCTGCCTAAGATGGAAAACTGTCTTTGAAAAGTCTATGGGGGCTTCAAACAGTTTCAGATCCCTCATCTGTGGTGCTAAGCACAATGACATTCCCAGACTGGAGATACATTCCACTATCATGAGAAAATGAGAAGATTTCAACGACAAGCAAGAACGGAGAACGTTCCATGAAATACATCCTTCTCACCTCTTATTATCAATCTACGTAGATTTGTTTACGCAGCAGAAGATGACATTGAAGAGGATAGTCAGTATCTTGCAGAGGGTAATTACTGTTGAGAGAAGGAACCATCGATTTGAAGTATGCCCGGGACATTACACGTTACGTGTAGTCATGAGAGATTGCCGATGATAGTGATAAATCAAATTATAAACTATTTGTAACGAGTTTATCTATAATCGACAGGCATTTACAGAAGTAAACACATGGTTAACAGTGATTCCGAATGGGTTTCTAACTAAGTATCGACCACTACTATGGAGTCAAAAGAAAGAGGAAAATGATGTATTTATCACACTACATACACAACAACAATATTATCCTCAAGCCATTAATACATGAGGATCAGTGGAGAGATGCGAATAAGTGGATAATTACCAACAGGAATAATATTAATCAGCGATTATACTGAATTTTATCAATACCGCTAAACTATGGACGACAATAAGTGACATGGAGCGATGATCATTTTTATTCAGAGATCAGTAATAATTAATAAACACTGCACTAAGTATATAGTGTGCCACTTCGTATATGAAGAGGTACGATTCTTTATGTTGCGAAATATTCAGAAATTGATTCACCCTGTAAAGACACCACGGAAAAATCGTGTATCACAGAACAATGGGAATAAAATAGAATCATGTGTCACAGAGCAGTGGTATGATTACTGCAACTCTACAGAATATAAATTCGAGGAAATTTAGTCATTTATAAGGCAAAAGCACAGACTGTGATCATACAACAATAATTTCTTGACATGAAATTGAGTGAACACATATGTGCCGTTCTCTCACCTAATTAGCAAACACATCGACGGCAAGAAGACCAACACACTTAGTTATCCATACATTATGAAAACAACTGGCTATAGATGGGATATACTTGTTTGCTCCAATTGTATTCCGATAATACTCATCATCAAGCATTACAAATATTTCACAGGCTTAATAATTGTATACATTGATCAATACATATCGCAGATAGAGGCCTGTTTAGATATGAGGAAAGAATCAAATCATGGTGGGTGAATGATCATGGTAGACAAGGAGAATGAAGAGTTGATGATTCGAGCACTCATTCCTAAAGAGGGATCATATATTTACAGATGGTGCCTTATTATATCAACAAACTACAACTTGAGAAAGAGTACAAAATAAGCCATTGAATTCCCTCAAGAGGCATTACTTGTTAGAACATATTGATGAAACACAGCTGCAAATTGATATACAGACTACATAAGTAGTATTGAGCAAATTCGTGAGGAGCTCTTACAACATTCATACCTTTTGAGTGAGAAGAGCACTCGTGGAAGTGCATATAATCAATAACAGTGGCAATTATATATCTACAGCGAGCACTTGATATCATACAGAATAACAGTCATAATACAGTTAGCAGCGAATACTTTCATCAATGATTAAGGCTTAATAATACTCAGTGCAGAATTCATACATTGCATTACTATTAAATATTCTCAGTCAATACTGAGATCATTGAAATAAATAATATTCTCCAAAGGAGAATACACAAGTCTGCAATAAAGTTAGAAGTACTCATCTGACTGAATCTGAAAATAATTCTATTATTTTCTCTATCTCTAATCCTTAATTCCTCAACAACTGAAGATTATTGTTTGAAGGGTGTGCATCTATGTTAGTGGGAGCAGTTGAAGAATATCCTTTAACTACATGAGATTAGTATTTTTTTTGAGTTCAATTTCTAAGTATTGTATTTCTAATCTCTTATTTGTATTTCTATGTACATACTATAAGAGCTATTTGCCTTGATCTTTTCCTTTCCCTCTGAGGATGTGCTTGCAGGAAAAGAAATTGAGTTGAGAGTTGATATCAGATTCAGAGGGAGTCTGACAATGTCAAGATGGAGCACGAACTTGAGCTTCAGAGGGAGCAACTAGAGGATCTGCATCTGTGACATCCAAGGATCTTGATTTAAAGGGAGTCAGTACAACATCTAGAGGATATGCCTTATTTGATTTCCAAGGATCTTGGTCATATTGATACAGAGGGAGTAAACCATATCGAGATGGTTTCCCTAGTGACCAGGAAACTATAAAAAAAAAAAAAATTGTGATTAAAATGATGAAATTCCATGTATGTGAATTAGAAGGCTGTTATGCAGATATCTAGATCATGATATTCCTAGATAGATGGTTGGGAATTCAAGAAAAGAGCGTAATGCAGACTAAAGAACAAAGACACAACTTGCTCGTAGAAGGTTGATATTAGATTTAGAGGGAGTATAATAGTTCATCTAAAACAACCTTGGACGAGGAGGTGAGGAAGTTGTTACAAGACCTTAAAGGAAGCATCCAGAAGTCTATGATCATGAGATTGAGTCTCATGTGTGCTGGCTAAAATGCTTTTATGCTATCCCCTACATAACTTGGGGTTCACCTAGAGTGATGCAAACTATATAAGAGATATAGTGCATAAGTATGCTATTCAAGGTGCATTATCCCTACAAAACATATGGCTAATATTCTCACCAAGTTTCTTGCTAGAGGTAAGTTTGTGTACCTTCGAGATAAACTTGGCATGTTGGAGAATGAAGCCTTAAATGAAAAGGAGTTTCATCTATTATCTTGTATGTTATTGCATTCTTCTCCTTGAGAGAGAAGTCTAAGGTGAAAGCCCTTGTTTCACCCTTTGGGATGAGCCATGATGGATCCACCCTCTGACATGAGTCAAGGTAGATTTCACGTGTGTGACTCCAGGACCTATGGGCCCTCCTGTGAACATTGGAGAAAGGTGACGACTTTTCGACAATGAACACTTGTATTTGATGTTACAAGGTGACGATCTTGTAATGGAGATTCGTTATGGTAGACAATTATATGTCTGTGCACATACCATAATAGGGTTATATGTAAATGGAATGTAATGTTCTTATTTACTATATCCTTGTATCACGATCTGAGGTGATACGAAAATTAGGTATCACGATCTAAGATGATTCCTCATATCAAGGTGATATGAAAATTAGGTATCATGATCTAAGGTGATTCCTCATATCAAGGTGGTATGAAAATTAGGTATCACGATCTAAGGTGATTCCTCATATCACATGTTAGGTGATATGTAAAACTTGGTGTCACATGTTAGGTTATACTTCATATCACGAATTATGTAATATATGATTTCTTAGTATCCATATGAATCATATTAGGATCCTTTCTGAACTTAGTATTACATATTGATTGGACCCAATGAAACATATCACATAGTGACATGTCTCTACGTAAACTTAGTATCCATACGACAGACATCATGAGACGTATTGTCATTAGACATACCATAGATATTTATGAGCTATGGTGAACATCATGTGACTTGATATTCTTGCATATACCATATCTCCTGATATCACAGTGGGGTGATATCTCCTCTCTTTCAAAATTAATGATTTATTACCTTGATGGATTTTATCTTCTCTAGCTAAGAGGGAGTGCTGATGTTTTGTATGGCTATAGTTAGGGTCATATGTGTTGACAAGGGAGACCACAACACATTCTGTATGATCATCCTCCCTAGCTAAGAGGGAGTGTTAATGTTTGTAGCTTCAGTCGTATGATCACTAAAAATACATATAATACTTAAATATTGATTAATAATAATATATTGTATTTATATATGATATATATATATATGTTATATTATTATTAATATATATTATTCAAATTTATATTATTCTAATATATGATTGATTAATGAAACATTATAAAATGAATAGACATGTCCCATGAAGGGACATGTCTCTCATAGCCTCATTCCTAATATAAATAAGGGAGATTGTTGCATTTGGAAAATACATATTGGACACAATACAGGCAGTGCTATTACATTTGCAGCGATCCTAAAATATCAACAGTTTATAAAGTTACTTTATGACTTAAAGTCATTTTATATTAAAAAGTAACTTAAGTGACTTAAGTGGGTGTACTTAATCCCACATGGCATGGAATTCCGTGCGTTCCCTCATATCGAGGTTATAAAAGCATAAAGTACTCCTTGGGATTGGTACCATGAAATTTATTAAAAAAAAAGATAAACAAATCAGGTTGCTTATGTGACTAGTCATTTCTAGAGGATGGAAACCCTTGAGGAAAATTCGAGGAGTTGGACGTAGCCCCAGCATCTCGATAATGGTGGAGTCATTCAGATTTCACAATGGAGCTCAATGAGTAAGTTAAGGAATTAAGCTTTTATTACACCGGCATTCTTGGTATCAAACTCAGCATTTAAGGAACTCGGTAGTACTCTAGAAGTTGAGGAAATCAAACTGCACGTTAGCTTTCCTTATTGTGGTAATGTCATTGAGTTTGCTATCTGGTTGGTGATTGAAGTGAAGGAGGACAACGTTGATTGTTTGGCACTGCCGGCACTCCATTCTCTATGGGAGGATACCATCGTGGATGTTGTTTAGAAGGAGACCCGCGTGCTGGGCATCGAGCTAGATCTGTTACAGGTGGCCGAGTGTATGATTGGGAAGACGCTGCATTCTGTATTGGCGAGTATATTGGACGAAGGGTGTGGCCGTCGGGTGTCTGCCAATGCGCATTCCATTAGCTGCGACTGGGTTTTGATAACCCCTGTATATCCATACAAGGACAGGAGGTAAGGGGGGACTAGTTCACGGCACCGTTTTGGGAGGCATACAGCTACACAGGAGAGTACAACTCAGACTCGAGGTCAAGGCATTCGGAAACAGAGGTGATAGGTCGGGCAGATTCACCGCCATCATCGCTAAGCAGTAACCCTGCACGTGAGGATACATGCCGCAGTCCAGCGTAATCACCAGATGTTACTGATAAACATCATCACATGGTGTCAAACTTCAGGTGCATGTTTTGGTTTGAGCCAGTCTAGATATTTACACGTATAGTGTAATATGACTGGACTGAATTCTGAAAGTTCAAATTAGTGATTGTGGCTAAGACTATATTGCTGTTATAAAATATCAATAAGTTACAATTCCATTGCATTACTATCTCTGCAACAACTCTTTATCTAGTTAAACTACATGATGAAATGCATCCAGCATTAGAGGCTTAGTGAATTTATGTTACGCGTATTCCTTTATCCACTACGAATTTGAGCAAGAAACTATGCATATATACTTTGCAACCAACTAGACTAGCTTCAACCTCCAGAGATCAAAATTCTTGCAGACAATTTCAGTGACAGGCAGTTAGGATATTACAGTGGTATCAGCGTCCTTCGATCTTGCCATCCTAGTGGGCTAGATTTTCAGTTTATAACAGCTTGGTGGGACGGTGACAATGTTGAGTAGGCATGCATAGCAGGCACAGACCGTACAACTTTAAACATAACATAGTTGAATAGGAACAGCCAAAATCTTCAGTACAGGTTGATATAGAGGATAGTCATACCGAAGCAGACGAGGAGATTTTATTTGAATAGGGTACTCGAGGTACAGATGTTGCTGAGGATACAGATAGAGAGGCCAGGGAAACATTGAGGGCCATACGCGACAGACAAGATCATATTACCGATGTATTACAACAGCTTACAGGGGTTTTTCAACAGTTGGCAGTAGCACCCAGGACACCCCAGAACCATCATAGTGGTGGAGGTAGTATAGCAGGATCACCTAGAGTGCCCACTCGTACTTCAGATAGGCCCCTTATGCCTACCTTCGCGGAAAATAATGCAAAGGAAGAGGTAGCACAGCCTAAGACAATAGCCATTCTTCCAGGTAATGTGTTGACCATGCATGACGAGTGGGATATGCTACCTCATCACGTCAAAGCTGATTTAAGCTTTGTCCAGTATATGGCTCAAAAGAGAGAATTTGGCAGGGCTCAACAGGATAGGAGACCCAAGGGTCGGAACAAGGATTTAAAGCATGCAATGAACAAATTAACTCTCCCTACATTTGATGGCAGCGGTAAGACATCCGTGAGAGCTTGGATTCACAAGCTAGACACCTTCCTAACCCTCAAACCCATGTCAGAAACAGAGGCTATTAGGTTTGCAACCATGCATTTAGAGGGGGCAGCATCTGGCTGGTGGTATCATGGTCTTGTCACCCATGATCATGGGCTGATTACTTCTTATGAGACCTTTTGCACGAAATTGATTACCTGTTTTGACAGGAAAGACATAGAGGTTTATTACAGGGAGTTAGCCCAGCTGAGACAGAGTGGATCTTTGGACCACTATATTGATGAATTTCAGAGGATTTCCATCATGGTTCCTGATATGTCTGAGAAGAAGAAAATGACGTTGTTTATTGAAGGCCTAAATGATAGATTCAGAGGTTTGGTTAGGGTCCTCAAGCCGAACACCTTGGATGACGCTATTAAATTAGCACATGATTTGGATTCACCCTCTTCCATATTGCAGCCACCTAAGAAAACTTTTAAGGGATCCTCTTCATTCCAAAGGAACAAAAATCAGAATAAGAGTGTACCCCCTAGATTGGATTTCGAGACAAGAAATGAGTTGAGGAGGAAATTATGCTTCTCATGTAGAGAGCCTTCGACTCCAGACCACAGGTGCCTTGGAAAAGGCAAGATACATTACATTGAAGTGGCTTCCGATGGTGAATGCGAACAGCATGAGGGCAGCGATGTTGAGGACAGCGATGAGGAGGCTCAGGAAGGGCGATCAACAGAAGAAAAGAAGAGGGAAGCCCCCATGAGCAGCCCTCTATTACTTTAGCATCTCTTTCAGGTATTCCCACATGTCACCCATTCCGTCTAAAGGGAGTGGTTAGAGGACAACGAATCATTTGTCTTCTAGATACAAGTGCCACTCATAACTTTATCAGCATAGGCATGGTTCCCAGGAGGGGATTACAGGTAGATAACATTCCCGAGTTTGAGGTTAAGGTGGTCAGGGGAGATTTGTTGAGTTGCACAGGGAAGATCTCCGAACTTCCAATTCACTTTGGGAATTATCTTCGAGAGGCTGATTTTTACGTCATTGATTTGGATAGTCTTGATGCCATTTTGGGTATGCAGTGGTTACAAACCCTAGAAAGATACACCATTGATTGTAATGTCCCCATTTTTGTGAGCATCAAAGGTCGATGGATTAGCCTATTAATTTACCCTCGTAGGCTAGTATGGTTGGTTAGAGGGCCCTTTGAGGGATGCAACTTCTCCAGTGGTCAAAGTTTTGCAGATTTGGCTTTCGTTCGAGGTCTCTAGGACTCTGTATGCAGTAGTTGCAATTTATAGCATGTCTTTCTATTTATAGTAAGTTTTGAGAGGCTCAGAGAGGGGCCCCTGCTATTTTTAGAAATGGAGTATGGTCATATGAGGCTTGACCATGTCAGCTCCCAGTTCAGACGGCATGCAGAGATGATGAGTAATAATGGAGATATTAATATTTATTTGGCTAAAATAAATATTAATAGTTTTGAGCTTATATTATTAAGTTATAATATAATTTTATATAATAACTTAAGTCACTTAAGTGAAGGGTCAAGTTATCATAGATGGGGCCAAATGAACAATTAATTTTAAAAGAAATATTTGTGCACCAAATATGGAGTTTTAAGTGAAAAATTAAAAGTGGGGAATATATCTTTTATCCCACATTGGCTAGGAAAGTGTTTGAGCTCTCACAAGAAAAGAATAAAAGGGACTTGAGAGCTCATTCTCATAGAGATATATTATGTTTATGCTTTGATTGAAATTTCTTCTCTGGAGCATTGGAGTTTGTGAGAAACCAAGGGTTTTTGCAGTCTTTCAAGCTTATCGGCATTGGAGAGCGTTGCATCTTCTTTGTAGCAGCAGTCAGAGGGTGTGAAATATTTGCCTGATATTGCTAATCGGGTTGGCTTCATTTAGGAGTTATCATTGTGCTGACTGGAGGGATTATTCATAGATGTTATTGATAGATTGGAGGCATATTCTCCTAGTAGATTGAGAGCATCGAATTGAAGAATTATTGGCTATTCATGGTTGTTCGAAACATTGTTTTTTGCTGGTTATTCATTTGCCCTACCCTCTCTTCCATACTTGGTTCGATTTTGTTGAAGGAGGCACCAAAAAAATCAGCAAGAATTCCTAAAAGGGATGCCTAGCTGAACCACAGTGATTGACATCATCAGTTTGGAGATTGGTTGCTGATAGAAGGAGATACGAGCTGCTGTATGTTTTCTTGTTCGGCTAGCAAGGGTTTCAAAGTAATTTCTACAATGAAAATGGGTATGCTTTTTAATGTAAAACATTTTAGTGCTATGTAATGAAGGAAAAGTATTAAAGATTGTCTTCTATGCCCAAAGTATAAATAGTGTTAATTTTCAGAAGTTTTATTTCAGCATATGTATTGCTTTTTATGTCAAACCATCTCAAAAACACAAAAAATTGAAAAACAATAAAAAACCAAAACAAGCATAGTTAGTTCAGCAGTTAGAGCTTTAAAGGGTTCTTACAATGGTATCAAAGAGGTTTCCTGCCATCTTGCGGGGTTGGAAATCTTGAGTTCCCACGTTTGATATATGAGTGATCAACACTCTAGCTTTATTTCAGTTATGCATAAATACAGGAAAACTAGTAAACCGAGAAACCAATTGAATAACACAGCTAATCTCAAGAAGCAAACAAATGCCATGATGGAAATAATGGAAAAGCTTAGACAAACTCAAGAAAGGAAGAATGCTTTTCTTTCAAATCCGTCAACCATAGACAATGCGATAAGATATATGGTTTCCATTTTTAAAAAGTCTTCCTCACAGAGAAAACAAGAGAATCAGGGGGATTGTACAAGTGTAGCTTTAGCAACCAACAACCATCAGATAGTGGGGCATTTGCTTGGTGGGGCAGCTACTAGTCCTTATACGTGTGATGTTGGAGGCTCTTCTCAGGAGCATGTGGTTATGACAGACTTGCTTGAGGACAGTTGCATCGAGTCCCAACATTTACATGAGACAAGAGCTAGTGACCAAGAAAATGTTGATGACATGATAGCCACCATTGATGGCAGCCTTACATCAGTTGGTAATAATGAAAATGTTAGTCCTACAACTTCTGATTTTTATGACAACAGTCCCTTATCTAAGCCTATTGACGGTGTTGCTGATAAGGCCAACGCAGAAGGGGTTGTTGATGCCACTATGAGTCTTCACTCACTTGATGAGAGTTATTTTTGAGGATTGCACAGGAAATATGTTGGAATCATTTGCCGTTGCACTAAAAGCTCGAACTATCAATGCCCGATACAAATGTCAGATTTAACCCGATTCACGAGAGGCGGTTAAGCCATGTCACGAATCTCCAAGGAGGTGCTGACCACCAAGTCAACAATCTCCCCCTCAGCACCGACTGAGCCTTCAGCACCCACTGAAGGGAGACTCGAACCCGTGACCCAAGGCTCTAATACCAATTGTTGGAATCATTTGCCGTTGCACCAACAGCTCGAACTATCAATGCCCGATACAAATGTCAGATTTAACCCGATCCACGAGAGGCAGTTAAGCCATGTCACGAATCTCCAAGGAGGTGCTGACCACCAAGTCAACAATATGAGCTCTAATAGCTCTGATTTTTATAACAGTAGTCATAATGGTGAGCCTATGCAGGAGATAGTAGCCTTTCCATGTGTGGGAAATAGTTGCATGGAGTTTCTCAGTGTTGACACTCATGATTCGGGTGTTAGAAATGAGTTATATGATGTAGATTCATGCCATAATGATTCTGATTTTCATGACAGCAATGAGTCATGTTTGCAGCAACATGAGACAACAAAGATTTTTCAGGGGGATGATATTGGCATTGGTGATATGGGTATTATTGATGTTATCTACGACGACGACTCGTGTTGTAGTGAGTCTGATTTCTCATATCAGACTTTAGAAAATGGTTCAGAGGACTCATTGGTTGATGATAGGTCCCAGGATCGTGGTTTATAGGGACTCACAGTTGAGGGGGAAGTAGAGGCATGTGAGGAGATTGATATAGCAGCAGCTTCCACTCCTTCAGATGAGTTATTTGTAGAGGTACCTAGCAAAAGTACCTCGATTGTTGATATGTGTGAGGTTGTTGGCATACATGGTGATATTGATCATGAGGTGAGCATTGCGGATACAACATCCTTTCATAGTGCAGATTTTGATTCTCAGAGCTTGCATGAGTGCCATGAATTCTAGAGACATCAGTTGGTTGGGCAACTAAGGGTGAATGATAGTCAGATTGCCACAACCATCGAGCACTTTGACAGTGCTTGCCAGATGTTGGCTACTTATAGTTGGAGCACTCTTGTGACAAATGAGCATTGTGATATTGGTCTTTCTCTTGCAGAGTTTCATGCACTTCGTGAAGCAATTGGAATAATGAAACAAAATTACCTACAATTACTTACAGACAGAGATTATCTTCTCGAGTGGGATGGTATCTGTTATGATGCACTGAGGGGAAAGGAAAAGGAGGTAGATGAGCTCACTCATGAGCTTGGGGTGACTATGGACTCATTGGAGAGCACCCAGTTGGCCCTTCAGGAGTCACAGTCACTGTTAGAGCAGTTTACTGTGGAGTTGAGCCAAGTACAGTATTCACCATCTGCAGTTACAGTACAGTTTCCTACAGTGGCAGTTGGTGATGATTTGATATCTACAGGTTGTAGTGAGGATGTAGCTACATCCATCATAGATTTGGGTGCAATAGACTCAGTTGGGATGAGTACCTTGGTTGAGAGTTGTAGAGAGCCTCTTGTTGTATTAGGTTCTCCAGCAGTTAGCATGCTGAAAGATGATGCAGAACAGGTTATTGAGAGTCCTGATGTGACAGTAGTGGATTCTTCAAAGAGTTGTGTGACAGTTCTTGACACTACTCCCTCTACTTCACAGGACTTGGGTAGGACCTCATCTGATTTGGAGATGAGCTTTTATGGGGATTTGTTTCCTTCTACCGAAAGAAAATCTATTACTTCATCTCATACGACTGATGGCGATAGATAGTAGGTAGTGGCACAGTTTCAGAGGGATCAAATGTGGGTTGAAGGGGAGCAGCTTGATGCTTCTTCATATAATTTCTTCTGCACAGAGTCATTTATGGATTATTTGCTTCAAAGTCCGGAATTGCGGGAGGGACCATTCGGAGCTTCTGAGGGTACTCTCATCCAAGGTTCTCGCAGTATTCAGGTTTTGGTGGGAAAGATTGTAGAGACTTTGACTACAATGCTTCCCCACAAGGATTTTGTGGTTGGGCTTGTTGAGAGGGTTACCTAAGATCCTGCCCAATCAATTGTTCGGAAACAAAGATTGGGGCCATCTCTTGGTTTTTGGTTAGATGATGATGAGCCTCTGACGGAGATCGGAGCATTTTATTGCAACTACACAGTGAGGAGTGCTCATCATTTCTCTTTTGACCCACAGGTAGAGGACTTGGTTTCGCGCAGATGTGGGTTGGCTCCAAGTTCATACCATCCTTTATGGGATGGGCTTATACCCTCTTCAGTTGATAGAGTTAGTTTTTGCAAGTTAGCAGGAGGCTACTTGGAAAGTCAGGATATCCATGACGGTTTTGTAGAGGATGGATATCTGGGTTGTGATACAAATACCTTCAAGAGATTTCATCTCCACAGTACGGATGGATTTGAGTATCAGTTGCATTGGGAACCAGGTCGCAACAGGGTTAGTACTGCAATTTGGGTGGGTACTATTGGTTGGCTTCACCAATTCTGGTATGGTGAAGTTGGGATTAGAGTTGAGCAACGGAAGTCTGAGAATGTCCATTTTGGCAGACTTCCATATTGGCTATGGGATCCAGGGATTGTTCGTGCAAGTGGATTGTTTCTTCCTTCGGTTGGGGTTGACTTAGTTGCAGCATACAATGGTATTATGTTGATGCCACATGGTTTGTATGGAGTACTCTATAGAGTGAATTGGGATCCTGACATTTAGCTGAGCATTGAGAGTAGAGTTTGGGATTCTTTGGGTGGATTTGGATTTCAGATAGGGTTTACAGTTGAGCATTGCAACATGTTCAGTGTGCAGAGATTATACTGGTTCATCCTTGGCCTTCTTGAACATGCTTTGATTTTGATGCACTATTCTTGTGCGCAGGAGTTGGATAGTTGGGACAAGCAATTTCAGGGAGGGCGGAATGTAATGTCCCCATTTTTGTGAGCATCAGAGTTCGATGGATTAGCTTATTAATTTACCCTCGTAGGCTAGTATGGTTGGTTAGAGGGTCATTTGAGGGATGCAACTTCTCCAGTGGTCAGAATTTTGCAGATTTGGCTTTTGTTCGAGGTCTCCAGAACTCTGTATGCAGTAGTTGCTATTTATAGCACGTCTTTCTATTTATAGTAAGCTTTGAGAGGCTCAGAGAGGGGCCCCTGCTATTTTTAGAAATAGGGTATGGTCGTATGAGGCTTCATCATGCCAGCTCCCAGTTCAAACGGCGTGCAGAGATGATGAGTAATAATGGAGATATTGATATTTATTTGGCTAGAATAAATATTAATAGTTTTGAGCTTATATTATTAAGTTATAATATAATTTTATATAATAGCTTAAGTCACTTAAGTGAAGGGTCAAGTTATCATAGATGGGGCCAAGTGAACAATTAATTTTAAAAGAATTATTTGTGCACCAACTATGGAGTTTCAAGTGAAAAATTAAAAGTGCGGAAGATATCTTCTATCCCACATTGGTCAGGAAAGTGTTTCAGCTCTCACAAGAAAAGAAAAAAAAGAGACTTAAGAGCTCATTCTCATAGAGATATATTATGTTTATGCTTTGATTGAAATTTCTTCTCTAGAGCATTGGAGTTTGTGAGAAACCAAGGGTTTCTGCAGTCTTTCAAGCTTATCGGCATTGGAGAGCATTGCATCTTCTTTGTAGCAGCAGTCAAAGGGTGTGAAATATTCGCCTGATATTGCTAATCGGGTTGGCTTCATTCAAGAGTTATCATTGTGCTGACTGGAGGGATTATTCGTAGATGTTATTGATAGATTGGAGGCATATTTTCATAGTAGATTGAGAGCATCGAATTGAAGAATTATTGGCTGTTCATGGTTGTTCGAAACATTGCTTTTTGCTAGTTATTCATTTGCCCTACCCTCTCTTCCATACTTGGTTTGATTTTGTTAAAGGAGGCACCAAAAAAATCAGTAAGAATCCCTAAAAGGGATGCCTAGCTGAACCACGGTGATTGACATCATCGGTTTGGAGATTGGTTGCTGATAGAAGGAGATACGAGTTTCAGTATGTTTTCTTTTTCGGCCAGCAAGGGTTTCAAAGTAATTTCTACAATGAAAATGGGTATGCTTTTTAATGTAAAACATTCTAGTGCTATGTATTGAAGGAAAAGTATTAAAGATTGTCTTCTATGCCAAAAGTATTGTTAGTGTTAATTTTCAGAAGTTTTACTTCAGCATATGTATTGCTTTTTATGTCAAACCATCTCAAAAACACAAAAAATTGGAAAACAATAAAAAACAAAAAAGTTCAACAGTTAGAGCTTTGAAGGGTTCTTACATTGATCATAAGTTGAAACAGTTGGAATTTATGCAGGGTGATTAGCAGATTGTACTTAAGGCCATGTTAGATGGCGGGTCTCGGTTAGTTTCGGCTCATAGGATGGAGGCCACCATGAGGCATAGCGATATGGAGTGGGTGGCCCAGTGTTTCATATCTTCTAAACCCACACCAGATTCAGGGCAGCAAGTTCACATTGATATCCAAAATGTGCTTGATAAGCACAAACAGGTTTTTGAGGACATCCCTCCAGGTATACCTCCAGATAGAGGTTTTGAGCACATCATTGAGTTGGAGGAGGGTGCCAAGCCCGTGATCATTACTCCTTATCGTCACCCCAGACACTATAAGGAAGAAATAGAGAAGACGATCAAGGAACTTCTTGATATGGGGCACATCAGGCCCAGTTCCAATCCCTTTGCTTCTTCAGTAGTTTTGGTGAAGGACGGTACTCTTCGTATGTGCATTGACTACCGTGCACTCACTAAGAGAACCATTAAGAATAGGTATCCCATTCCCCAGATTGATGAGTTGTTAGATGAGTTATATGGGGCAGCATATTTTTTGAAGATAGATCTTCGATCAGGATACCATCAGATTTGTGTTTGTGAGGAGGATGTTCATAAGACGGCGTTCAGATGTCACTACGGGTACTATGAGTTTCTAGTGATGACATTTGGGCTCACTAATGCACCTGCTACTTTTCAGTCATGCATGAATCATATATTCAAAAGGCAATTGTGCAAAAGTGTCTTGGTATTCTTTGACAGCATCTTGGTCTTCAGCAGGACATGGGAGGATCACTTACAACACTTGGATGAGATTCTTAACATTATGGATAATCAATTTCTGTTTGCGAAGGAATTGACTAAGATTCTCTACCTGGGACATGTGATAGGGGAAGATGGAGTCAAGGTTCACTAGGAGAAAATTCAAGCAATTTTTGACTGGTCACCACCGAGGAATGTGTCAGATTTGAGGGGTTTCCTTGGACTATGTTCTTATTACAGGAGGTTCGTGAAGGGATTCTCTCAGACAAAAGCACCCCTCACTGATCTTACTCGGAAAGGGGCTTTCAGGTGGACAGATGAGGCAGAGGTAGTCTTTGAAAGACTTAAAACAGTCATGAGTACTTGCCCGGTTCTAGCACTTCTGGACTTCTCTCATCCATTTGTTCTAGAGTGCGATGCTTCAGGGAATGGGATTGGTGCAGTGTTGATGCAGGACAGACATTCCATAGCATTTGAGAGCAGGAAGCTTAAGGACAATGAGAGGTTGTATTCTACTTATGACAAGGAGATGCTCCCCATTATGCACGCCCTGGCTAAATTCAAACAGTATCTAGTGGGTGGCAAGTTTACAGTTAAGACATACCACAATAGCCTGCGCTTCTTCTTGGGACAGAAAGAGTTGAATGAAAGACAACAAAAGTGGGTTAGTAAAATCCAGGCATATGATTTTGCTAGTGAGTATGTCAAAGGGAAAAATAACATTGTGGCTGATGCACTTTCCAGGAGACTCCCAGTAGCGTCTTGTTGTGGTTTACCAGAGATCTCTGCAGATTGGAAATCTCATTTGCTGGTTGAGTATTCTAAAAATACTCAAGCTTGTCAGATTTTGGATGGTCAGCTCCCGAATAGCAGGTACAAGGTGATCGATAATATTATCTTCTATAAGGATAGGATCTACCTAGTACTAGGTTCTAAGCTCAAGGCTAAGGTAATGAATGTTGTTCATGATGCACCCACAACAGGACATCCGGGTTTTTTCAAAATTTATAGGCAGGTCAGGGAGAGGTTCTCATGGAAGGGCTTCAAGGATGATGTCCTTCAGCATGTCAGAGAGTGTCAGACTTGTCAGCAAAACAAGTCCGAGCACAAGCATCCGGTCAGTTTATCGCAGCCCCTTCCCATTCCAGCACAGAGGTGGGAGGGTATTTCGATGGATTTTATTATTGGTTTGCCGAGAGTGCAAGGCAAGGATAGCCTTTTTTTGGTGGTGGACAGACTTACCAAGTTCGCTCATTTCTTCGCTATTGCAGTAGATTGGTCAGCCTCGCAGGTAGCTGAATTATTCTTCCGAGAGATTTTTAGGCTGCATGGTCTTCCCAAGACCATTGTGAGGGACAGAGACAGTAAGTTCCTCAACACCTTTTGGTAGGAGTTGTTCAGATTGGTAGGCACCAAGTTGACTCCCAGCACCAGTTACTACCCACAAACAGATGGTCAGACGGAGATTGTGAACCAATGGGTGGAAGGTTATCTCCAGAATTATGTAGCGGGGCAGCATAGGGCATGTGTTAAATAAGTGTATTTGGGGGAGTTTTGCTACAACTCCACCTATCACATGACTATTGGCATGTCACCATTTCGGGCTTTCTATGGCAGCGAGCCACTATCATTTATAGACTTGGCTCTACAGGACAACATGGCACCGATTGTGAGAGATTGGTTACAGGATCACCAGGATATTCTTAGGTCTCTCAGGGAGAACATTCAAAGGGCACAAAATCAGCAAAAGATGTATGGTCTACCTTCGTCTTCAGCCGTACAGGCAAAGTTTTTCGAAGAAGAGTGGGTCAGAAAAACTTAAGCCCCGATTTTATGGTCCCTATCGCATTTCCAGGAGGGTTCGTGAGGTGACTTATGAGCTCGAGCTACCGTCAGATAGTAGGATTCACAATATATTTCATGTGTCTTGCCTCAAGAAGGCGATCGGGCAGCAAATAGTTCCATCAGTTGGATTACCCCCGCTTGATGAGGAAGGTAAATTGGTTTTGGTTCCAGCTGAGGAGGTGATTGAGGTCAGAGAGAGGAAACTGCAGAACAGGGCTATCAGAGAATATTTGATCCACTGGATGGACTTACCTATTGAGGACGCCACATGGGAGGGTGAGTCTATTTTGCAGCATTCTGCGCTGAGATTGCTTGAGGGCAAGCAATCCCGGGAAGGGAGGACAGTAATGTCCCCTTCTCCGCGCTAGGCCATTTTGGGGCCTGATTAGTCTATCCCCCCATCTGGATAGGCTAATGGCTACTTCTGGTGGATGCTAGCCAGTCACAGGCTTTTTTGGGTGATTATTAAGTATTTGGGGGCCCTTTTTCATAGATAAGTCACTTTATTTTATAAAGTGAGTTTATAAAGTTACTTTGACTTAAAGTCATTTTATATTAAAAAGTAACTTAAGTGACTTAAGTGGGTGTACTTTATCCCACATGGCTTGAAATTTCGTGCTTTCCCTCATATCGAGGTTATAAAAGCATAAGGTACTCCTTGGGATTGGCACCATGAAATTTATAAAAAAAGAAGATAAACAAATCAGATTGCTTATGTGACTGGTCATTTCTTGAGGACAGAAACCCTTGAGGAAAATTCGAGGAGTTGGACGTAGCCCCAGCATCTCGATAATGGTGGAGTCATTTAGATTTCACAATAGAGCTCAATGAGTAAGTTAAGGAATTAAGCTTTTATTACACCAGCATTCTTGGTATCAAACTCAGCATTTAACGAACTCGGTAGTACTCTAGAAGTTGAGGAAATCAGACTGCACGTTAGCTTTCGTTATTGTGGTAACGTCATTGAAATTGCTATTTGGTTGGTGATTGAAGTGAAGGAGGACAAGATCGATTGTTTGGCACTGTCAGCACTCCGTTCTCTGTGGGAGGATACCATCGTGGATGTTGTTTAGAAGGAGACCCGCATGTTAGGCATCGAGCTAGATCTGTTACAGGTGGCCGAGTCTGTGATTGGGAAGACATTGCATTCTGTATTGGCGGGTATATTGGACGGAGGGTGTGGTCGTCTGGTGTCTGCCCACGCGCATTCCATTAGCTACGACTAGTTTTGATAACCCGTCTATATCCATACAAGGACAAGTGGTGAGGGGGGACTGGTTGTTCACGATACTGTTCTGGGAGGCATACAACTACACAGAAGAGTACAACTCAGACTCGAGGCCGAGGCATTCGGAAACGGTGGTGACGGGTTGGGCAAATTCACCACCATCATCGCAAGCAGTAACCAAATGCGTGAGGATACATGCCGCAGTCCAGCGTAATCACCAGATGTTACTGATAAACATCATCACGTGGCGTCAAACTTCAGGTGCATGTTTTGGTTTGAGCTCATTCTAGATATTTTCGCGTATAGTGTAATATGACTGGACTTATTTCTGAAAGTTCCAATTAGTGATTGTGGCTGAGAATATATTGTTGTTATAAAATATCAATAAGTTACAATTCCATTGCATTACTATCCCTGCAACAACTCTTTATCTGGTTAAACTACATGATGAAATGCATCCAGCATTAGAGGCTTAGTGAATTTATGTTACGCGTATTCCTTTATCCACTACGAATTTGAGCAAGAAACAATGTATATATACTTTGCAACCAACTAGACTAGCTTCAACCTCCAGAGATCAAAATTCTTGCAGACAATTTTCAGTGACAGGCAGTTAGGATATTACACATGATGACTCTAGATGATGTGACATGATGTTATATGATGATGTTTGGATTATATATATTGAGGATATTTTGGTTATATTCATCTTGATGTGATTTCATGTTGATTCACTAATGTGTCATGTCCCCTCTTTAGTCTGACTAGCAGAGTTATGTGAGTTAGCCTATCATGGGGGTCTCATAGGCTAGCAATTGTGGTTAGAGACTCATACAGGATATTCAGTGACCGGGCTTGGCTTTACAAGCATTTTGGGAGCCAGTTGGGTGCAGTTCCTTGATTTTAGGGGGTATCCCTACATTTTAGGAGTATGTGGCAGTTTCCAAATGTGAGGTTCCACGGGACCACTCCATGGTTTCATTTTCAAGATGACAGCATGTGTTCCCTAGTTTCTAGGAGCATATCCCTAAATTATAGGGAAGGGACTACCAGTTGACCCATCTCATCCGGTATCAGTCACAGACAAGTGACATGGTTAGTTTCATGTTTATTTGGTTGATTTGGGCTATCAAAGGCAAAATGGGGAATATTTTAATATACTTAAATATTTCCTAAGTTAGCAATTAAATAATTTATAATAATGCTATTTATATAGCCATTTCAGAGTAATAAGGGGAATATGGCTTCATTTGGTCAGGTGTGCCCTTGTGTTATAGCTCGTTGGAAAGGTCTCGAATTATTATAAACTATTTTCACTATCCAGAGACTTTTTGGTGCCTTGAGTTATGACATTTTAATAAAGTAATTTTTTCCTATAGCCTGGACGCTTTTATTTGGAAAATGTTATTTTATTATAAAGTGCAAAGTGTAATTCTCATTTAGGGTTCAATTTGCACTTGGGAGGAGTTATAAGGAGATGAAGACCTAATTGTTGATTATCTTTGGAAATTACATTGGTGAAATTAACAATTGCTCTGGTGGAGCGATTTGGAGGTCTGCGATGCAAACCCCGGGTCTGGAATTGCTGGGACGTAGCCCTCAGCAAGGATTGGGATTGTACTTGTTCATTGTGCACGCGGATTGTCAGAGGAAAGGAAACGTCTTCTTCATTGCATACACATTCAGCTAGGAAGTGAAGTTTCAGCTTTTGTGTATTCTTCTAGGCAGCTCACGTGGAGGTTATTGGAGGCATTTCCCTCTTGCATTAGACGCCATTGTTTGCAGTGTGGAGTTGGAGAATTCTTAGCAGCGGTTTCCTTATATCATTGACTCACGCCAAGTATTCTTCTATAGCTGGCGTCAATACCTACTGTAGGCAGCATTACACCATTGCATTGGACACATTTTTAAATAAAAATCTCAGATTATGTTGCTGGTTTGGTATGTACTGCTTCAGATTTAAAGTACTGATAATTTCTTAGTATTTTGCCCTTGTTTCTAGCTGAATTTTGTTTACTGTTTTTATGCAAATATTTGTTATTCCAAAAACCAAATAAAGTGAATATTAAGAGTAAAAAACAACAAAAAAGAAATATATCAGAATTTGGCACTTATCCAGGCAAGAGTTTAAACGCTGATCCAAGATAAGTTCTTCAAACAAGACAGTTATTTGCCTTAAGGCCAGTTTGGGATCGTTCATAATGTTGTGCCTGTGAATTGTTGAGATATTGTGGTTGATCATATCCTGCTATTTATCTGGTTCGGGGATTTGATATATGCTCATTGTTGCTGTAAAATGATATTTAAATGTGTAAATTAAATTAGATAATTATTGTGATGTTCTTAATACTAATTAAATATGAAAGGGATGATATCATAACATTCAAATACATAAGAATGATTACACTATTAAAATGCCCCTATTATTAGCTTCAGTTGTTGATTATTTGTATATGCGCTTCAGCTATTTTATATATGAGCAAGTACACTTGATGTGTGTATGTTGTAGTGATGACAGCTACCAAACATCAACTACACCTGGCTTCACAGGTCTGAGTGTGTCTTTATCTCTAAAGTGGTTACAAGAGATAGTCACATTGGCCATTCATGAAACCTATCCTATTTATCATTCTTGGTTTAGGCAATGTATCCTTATTTGCAATTGTTTACACCACCGGTTACTACTTAGGTAAAGTTTGGATTAGCTTGCATAATTGTGGAAGACCAAAGAAATGTCTATGCATAGTTAGTTATCCACAGTGGTTGCCATTGAGTTATTAAGTTAAATGTTGTTTCAAAATATTTAAATGTTTTGTTATTATTTACTGGCAAATATGTTGTATATGTATACAATCTATTTGGAATTAAATAAATTATTGTGTTGGGAGTTTTGGGGAGTATTAATTGGCATTTTGATTTATTGGATTTTAGGTGATTTAATTTTAGCCATTTGACTTTTGGAAAAAAAAGGCTTTATATTTGAAAAGGGAGTTCATTTTACTCACTTGGCAAATTTGAATTCCAAAATTGCTCTCCAAACCCTTTTGGAGAAAATTGATTATTCTTGACAATGGAAGATTTTGTTGGGGTAATTTTGTGGGTATTGTCTAGTTAGATTCATATTTGGATTGCTACTAGTTCCTGAAATTCTTGTTGTCTTTCAAATTGTGTGCACAAATCTTCTCCATTTTTGGTGTTTTCTCCATTTCAAGGTAGGAAACCTCATATCTCTCGTGTTTCTCTATTTTGTCGTTTCTAGTTTGTTGCAAATGATTTGTGGGAAGGAATTATGATTGTTCCCCACTTGGTTGAGTTATTTTGATTCATGTTTGGGTTTATCAGTAAATTGTGTTTGAAATGAGGTTTTTGTATACCGTTATGATGTTTGTTTCTCTTTCTCTACATGAAACGTGAATATTATTGGATGAATGTGATGTTGTTCACTTGGGAACCAATGGGTTTTCCCGGATTCTTGAGATTTCATGTTTGAATTTTTGGTGTTTTTGGAGGTCCATCAAAGGCGATGCTCTCCATAATTGGTTTTCGGCCATGAATGAAATTTTGTGAAAACTGAAATTTCTTAATTGTGATATCTTAGTCCAATGTGGAATTTTCATTTGAGAATCATTGGTGTCCGAACTCATGATGTAGAGGCAAATTGAGCGTGCTTGTGCACGATTGTAAATTTGTTGTATTGAAATCAAGTCTTCTATAATAATGTGTTTGAGTTAAAATATTGTGATGGGTTGTGAAATGCACCTCGGATTGCTTTGGAATTTGTGCTCTTGGCTATAAGGCCAATTGAGTGTGCCTTGTGCATGTTCGCCTCTTTTTGCCAAAATGGCCTTTGTGATATTGTGAATATCGCAAATTGATATATTGATATATTGATATATTTGATTTTGTTATTGTATTGTGAGATCTTGTTAAGATTTGCCCTCTTGGCATGTTGGCCAATTCAGTAACCATGAATTTTGGTTGAGTCTTTTGTATATTGTATTGTCACCTTGGTTATGGCATTGTACATCCTTCATTTGTGAAGTTTGAGCATTAGGATTAGGTGCTTTGAGTAGGTTTGTAGAGTGGCTCCTAATGTGTCCTCGACCCGCAAGTGGCCCAATAGGTAATCATGTTGGAGTTCTTAAAAAATGAAAACATAATGAAATAATATGTTAAACATTAACTAAGATAAGTGAGATCCCCAAGCACGCCGTGACCATTTACATGAGCCGGCTTTGGGTAACTTGAGATGACAATTTGCACATGTATAGGCATGTGACAATGGTTCTTAATTTCCAACATTCTCATCTCTACGAGAATGCTCAATACAAGGAGTAGTCCGGTTCTTGAAGGCACACTTGATGACATTTCCTAAGCTTAGTACTCTAGCATCTAAGTCCTAGTAGTCTAAGTAGCACCCTTGGATTATGGTTGTTCAGTTATTACATTATGGCTTTATGCTTCTTCATATTGAGTGTTGTTCCATGTTTTCTCTTAGTGAGCCCATGATTCAGTTGCATTATGCATTACTGTTTGGCGTGAGTGTATGCCTATACCTCCTTGTATGCTTGGCTTCCTTGTTTGGGCTATGTGACTATCTCCACAAGCACGGTTTGGTGGACCTAAGGGTACCACATGGTCGGGTGATGTGAAAAGCCACTGTTGGGGATCGATGTACAAATTGGAGACTAGATTTAGAGACATCAATTCAAGCTACCTATGCTTTCTCTTTACTTCTCTTTCAATTTCAGTATATGTACTTTGTAATGTAAATGGATAATGTAATTGTATTTATATTATTGCAATCGAGTGAAGTTGACCTTGATATGATGTAATTTGGTAACCCTTATGAGGGTAAGTTAGTATGTTAACCCTTTGTTTTAGTAGGCTAAGTTTTATGTTAAAAGTCTCTTTAGTTCTCTTTCAATTTCAGTACATGCACTTTGTAATGTAAATGGATAATGTAATCGTACTTATATTATTGTAATCGAGTGAAGTTGACATCAATATGATGTAATTCAATAACCCTTATGAGGGTAAGTTCGACTATTTGCCTCAGGATTGGGTCAACCCTACAAATTGACATCTCCATCTACAATTCAGCGTCTCCGCCTCACTGGACTAAGATAGGTCGTAGCGAGTAGGTAATTCCTATTGATCAACATTTGCACTTACAAAACACTATTTGGGCTTTTAGGTATCTTTGCCAACCCATCAGAGTCTTTGCCCAATTTGGTTTTGAAAGCTTGTTTTCTGAATCGTCTTTGGTTGCCAAGTTGTAAGATTCTAACATATGTTTATGATGTTTCCTAGTTCGTTTATCATCTTCTCTTGATGGTTAAAGGAACTAATGAATGTGGTATTTTAAATAAACCTATATGGTTAGCATGGATTGAAGGATTGACCTATTCTCCTCAATTGTAGCTGTGTGTGTTTGACCGGCTTGTTTTTGTACGTAGCTCATTGGACCTAGTCTTAGCTCTCGAGGCAACTTGAAGAACGTTGGATTCCCTTTCAATTGTGTAGATGGGTGTCTTGGAAACCTTGGAAGTGTATTAAGACATCCGCTTGTGCATGATCGCAAAACGATCGTTGTCTATACCTTCATGTTGTATGCAATGTTATCTTATATTATAATCATATTGATGTAATTGTTTCAAAAAAAAAATCCATGCATGTTCTACCTTTAGTTCCGAGGGTTCCTTGGCAGGGCATTACATCTAGTATTAGAGCCCATGTTCATATGCTAGGAGATCTGGTGTTTATGTGCTCATTGTGATTGGTGTGAGTGATGTGTTGTTGTTTATGGTATTCATTGATGTTCATAATTGTTCCTTCATTGCCTTAGCATGTCTTATAGATGTGTTTATGATGGTCCTAATTTATATCTTATTATGTTATGAAGGATGCCTCCTAGGAATAGAAATCATGGACAGAATAGAGGTTCCAAGTTTCAAGCATAAACTAGCATAAAATATTAAAACGTAAATACTATAACTAAAGTTCTAAACAGTAAACATAGAAGTCAATAATATATAACTGTCCATAATTAGTAGATGGTAGATCTTAGAGTCTAAATCAAGTAGATTTGATGCCCTAACCTCCTCTTGCAATGTTATTCACTCCTTGACTGATTGCTCCTCTTCCTGCTCTTCTCCTTTACGAATGTGAAAATGAATTTATTTTTCTTCTTTTTGGTTATTTTATGCTTAGATTAGGTTTTGGTATTGCTAAATGTGGTTTGGATGTCCTTGTGGGCCAGCTAGCCTTTTCTTCAAATTTAAAAATGTGTTTGTTAGGTGGATATTTTGCAACTGACAATTTGAAGTATTGATTGCAAAACAGTGGTTCCAGCCACAACATGTAAGACAGTCTCTCCTATTTCTAAGGGAAGGCTCCCCCTTCTTATTGCTACTTGAATCAACAAAACACTTAACTACTTTTATTTAAACTAAGCTAAAATAGGGTGTTACATTCATCCTATTCTCTTATTTCAGAATAGATGTTACCTTCACAACAAAATTCTTAATTGATGGTTTAATTTACATACAAAGTATCAATTGGAGCAATAATCCCAATAAACAGAAGATTAGATGTAAGAATAACCTTCAATGTACCAACAACTTTTAGTAACTTGGGAGTTCACGAAAGCTCAAAGTCTTTCCATGACTCCCTATGATATTTCGAGAACAAGAATAAAAGACACGTGCAGCTCAAAGTCTCCAACATGCATTTCACCTTGCATGCACAAAAGCAGAAAATGAAGCAATACAAAGTTTGCAAGATCAATCCTGAAAATCTAACTATATAACTCTAAACACAATTTGCAACTCGAAGTCTACAAAATCGAGTTTAAATCCCTCTTGAACAAAAGCACAAAACTCACAATCAATTCTAGAAAATGTTGTCCCATGACAACTTGAATTAGCATAGAGTCTCAAAACAACCTACCTCTTTTATTGAAAGCAATTTGATTTACATCTAAGCTCAACGTCTTAGAGTGCATATACAAACTAGCAGAGTCTTCTTGCATTGCCAAAAGATAAAAATTATAATGACCACCCTCTCTTATTTATAGATGAGGAGCTAAGAACAAAAGGTGGGAGAAGTCCAACTAATTAAGACTTGTTCCACAACTAACTATGACTTATTCCAAATAGCAGCCCTAATGTAACTTGCAATTTGTTTATATGTAATTATAAGTTACAACTTTGCAGGTGAAATGATCACCTGCAATTACACTTTTCATTTTACATGCAATTTATCAAAAAGAAATTACAAGTGCATAATTGAAAACTATTCTAAGTGTTCGGAGACATGACTCTATTTACATCATCCTTTGCCTGATCTTTATGCTGCTACAAGATGCTTCATGACTGAAGTACTCAGGTTTGGTGGAAGCATCTTGAACCAGAACAGGAACTTGCATCCTTGATTGTTCTGCATCACAATGGCCTTTATTGGGAAAGCATCTTTTCAACGTTTTGTGACCATCTAAGTCTTGGAAGCATTCTATGCTCTCAATCATTCTTGTCGCTTATCCACCTCTTTGTATGACTCTGTCATGTTGTTGTTCTTTCTTTGTCATTCTCCAATCTTGGAGTCTGCATGCAAAATAAGGCCCATGCCTTGATTTGTTGATTTGGTAGGTCGTGTGTGCAAACAGGACTGACAAGAGCAGGTTGAATAAGATGCAAAAGCGGGGTCAAAAGTGAATTTTGGGTCTTGGGAAGTGTATTGCAAGTTGGGAAAAACGTGGGTATTTCATTTGCAAATGGGAAGATATTGTTGCAAATTACATATACAAGGGAAGTGCGTCAACTTGCACTTGTAATCAGGTCTTAGAGACCCAATTTCAAGTGATTTTAAATGCATTTAGGACTGCATTCAGGTTTTGGAAGGTCGATTGCAAGTTTTGGGAAGAACCTTATATTTTACAAGTGTAAAATAGGCCTTACAAGGCAAAATTCAGGTTTTGGAAGGCATAAGACAAGTTTGGGAACATCGTATTTGTGTTGTGATGTCAACTTGTAATAAGGCTCTCAAAACTTGAAATCAATAATAGGCAATGCATTATTCAGGTTTTGGATAACATATTACAAATTTGGGAAAAGCATTATTTGTATTCTCAACTTGTAATACGATCTTGCAATATGACCCAAAAGACTCGATTTCAACTTTGAGGGGCAAAATGAATTTAATACACATGGGAGTTCGGAAAATATAGTCTATAAATAAGCCTTTTGCATTTTGTAAAATCTTGGTATTTGTTGTGAGTCTCCAAGAACTCAAAATGAACTAGTATGAGTATTTTTTTAAAAATATAGTGAAGCACAAAGGGAAATATCTACACTGATTGCAAGTGCACAAGCAATCTCTTGCAAGGAAGCTTGAAAAATAGCTCCACAATCCCGTTAAAATCATCCAACACTAACAAAATGAAAGCAATGGAAGATTAAGACTACAAAAATGGCATGAAGAGAGGCGATTTACTTATGAAAACAAAAAAAAACCCTAGAAACAACTAAAAAAAAGAAGAGAGACCAACGGTTTAAGCTAAACTCAAGAAAAATAAAAGAAAACCCTAAGCGAATGAAACACACAGATGCATATCTGAAAAATGCACAAAAGACTTGAAGAAAATCACCAAGAACAGAAGAAAATGCCTCCAACTTGCTAAACACGATCTTGAAAAGGGAAAACCGTTGGATTATAAGTCATTTGAAGAATGTTAATCCTTGTTTGCATCCAACACTTCAACAATAAATAGACTTTCCAGCTTAGTGCGAGTTTGTAGAAGAGAAATCGCAATTCATAGGCAACAAGAAAGCATACAATCTTTGCCCACGGGTTTCAAGTGCCACAATGTTGCAATGTCCCCTTTCCTAGCCCATTAATTCGTGATGTATCTTTAGCCCATTTTGCCTTGGTCCCGTGGGCTAACCAGGACTTTATGGGGATCAGAGAGAGATTTAGCCTAGGCCATTCCAATATCTAGTCAATCAGAGTTGATTCAGTAGGGTTTCCAAATACTTACTATTTATAGTAAGTCAGTAGGGTTCAATAATTTTGGCATTTGAGTATTGGACTAGGAGCGTCTCACCGAAACCTTTCCAACGAGCTCACACATGGTTTTCCAAGCCCGATTGATTATTCATTTTAATGCCTGAAGATTAAATAGTTTATTAATAAAGTGACTATTAAATTAAATTACATATTATTATAAGTCACTTTATTATTAAAAGAGCATTTTATTCACTTAAGTGAGAAATGATATTTTAAAGGGAAAAGTTATTTATCCCACATTCACAAGTTAATTGAAAGATCTCTAAGAAGTTATAAAACAAAGTGAAGAGCTCATTCTTGAGCATGCTTGGAAAAATATATGAAATCGATGAAATATTGGAGAAGTTCTTCTTCGAAGGTTTGTGAAGACGAGAGCACTCACGAATGACATTCTTCTCGCTGTTATAAGATACAGTCAGGGGAATTAATGGTGTTTTCATTCAGGAAACACGCTGGGCTTACAAAACCTCAAATTTTCCAATAAAGAAGGGCAGATTTGAAGAAGATAGTTGGAGCATATTTGAAGGCAGTAGTGGCAGAAAACTTTAAAGGAGAAAAGAAGAGATTTAAGAGTTTGCTACAACAACTTGCTATAGTGTCGTGCTACAGTACCGCTGCTACCGTAACTTTAGCAGAGTATGTGTGGAGTATTGTGAGGAGTTGGATGATGTGTGAGCTGCCATACACACTCCTAGACTCCCTGTTGTTGCTGTCATCAGTTTGAGGAGTTTATAGCAAGCAATATTTGGCATGTCTTCCACATTTGAATGCATAATTAATTAATGAGCATTGTAATAAACTTTGTCCATTAACTCTAAGATCTCTGCATGTATTTAGAGGTATTGGTGATTGATATAATTGTTTGCAGTCATGCTCTTATCACTGGTATTCTTATACTAGTGGACAACAATATAGATATTTACCTTGTCTTTCATGAGCAATAGATATATTTGTGTGGTTTGCATATCCAATTTAATACTATAAATCCAAAACCAAACAAACTCAGAAAATTCAGTAATTAGATTGTCAGCCAACTGTTTGACAAAATCACAATGAGTGGGAAAGGAAAAATAGTGTGTGGATAAAGGCTGGCACCTTACAGTGGTATCAGAGAAGTGTATCTTGCCATCTTGGTGGGTACAGTACAAAATGAACAGGCAGTGACATGACTGATTGGAGTGTACAACCATTATCAAATCATTATAATACACAGAGGAACAGTGCACTACTGAATACAAGGCAAGAAGAACAAAGAAATCCAGAAGTACACTTAAGCACAGGTAAACAGGTCATAGATAATAACCTTTAGGGTGAGGAGTGTCATACAGGGGCAACGAGTTATTACATTGGTGGACATAGGGGCTACCCATAATTATACCTCAGAGAGACTGATCAAGAAGACAGGGCTTCAGATTGAGGGGCATGAGGGCTTCAGAGTTATAGTGGCTAGCGGACATAAGTTACAGAGCACTCGCATGATTATTGATCTACATATGCGGATGGGAGACTATGACATGGTGGGAAAATTTTATGTAGTCAACATGGAAGATTATGATGTCATTCTTGGCATGATCTAGATGAAGTCTCTCCATGAGTTCACTTTTTAACTTAGACAAAATGGAGATGCATTTTGAGTACCAAGGCAGGAAAGTGGTCTCAAAGTGGTCTCAGAGTGGTATCACTCAGGAGAATGGAGCGGTTATTCAAACATGATGAAATAGAGCAGGCAATAAAGTGTCTTATTATGCCTATAGTTTCAGATCAGCCAGTGAAGAGTTATCACCCACACATACAAGAGATTATATCTCGGCACACCAAGGTGTTTGACTGTATTCCACATGGAGTTCCTCCTGAGAGAGGCATTGTGCACGTGATAGAACTAGAGGAGGGAGCTAAACCCGTGATCGCCACTCCATACAGACACCCAAACAAACACAAGGATGAAATTGAAAAAGCAATTAAGGACTTATTAGAGAAGGGTCACATTAGGCCTAGCAAGAGCCCATTTGCATCAACAATGGTTTTAGTGAAGAAAGGATGAGACTATGCGGATGTGTATTGACTCCAGGGCCTTGAATAAAAAGACAATCAAGAATAGGTCCCCAATTCCGCGGATCGATGAGTTGCATGGAGCCTGTTATTTCACTAAGATAGATTTGAGATCCGGTTATCATCAAATCGGAATGAGGGTCGAGGATATTAAGAAAACAACATTTAGGTGTCATTATGGCCATTTCGAGTTTTTGGTAATGCCATTTGGGCTTACCAATGCCCTTGGTACGTTTCAGGACTGTATGAATTGAGTATTCAGGAGGTAGTTGAGAAAATTTGTGCTAGTTTTCTTTGATGACATCTTGATATTTACAACCTGGGAGGAGCATTTGCAGCACTTGGAAGAGGTTCTGAGTATCTAGGAGAGCGAGTCCCTACGCCAAAGAATCAAAGTGTGAATTTGGGATGACAAAGCTCCTATATCTTGGACACATCATTAGTGCAAATGGGGTGAGAGTGGATCTAGAGAAGATTAAAGCCATTGTTGAGTGGCCAACGTCGACTAATCTCTCACAGCTGAAGGGAGTTCTTGGGTTGTGCGGATTCTACAGAAGATTTGTAAACGGATTCTCACAGATAGCGGCTCCATTGACAGATCTCACTAAGAAGGGAGCATTTGAGTGGTTAAATTTAGCACAACAATGTTTTGAACACTTCAAACAAGTGATGTCATCTTATCCAGTGTTAGCTCTTCCGAATTTCACCAAACAATTTGAGGTATAGTGTGACACTTCAAGGGATGGGATTGGTGTTGTGTTGATGCAGGAGAAACACCCCATATCTTTTGAGAGAAGGAAATTGAGAGGGGTGGAAAGGAGCTATTCTATCTATGATCGAGAGATGGTGGCCATAATGCATGCATTGGCCAAGTTCAGGTCTTATCCAGTTGGGGGCAGATTTGTGATTAAGACAGATCATAATAGCATCAAGTACCTCATGAACCAGAGGGATCTTAATGATAGGCAGCAGAAATGGATTACTAAATTATAGGCCTATGACTTTGACATTGAATATGTCAAAGGAAAGAAGAACATGGTGGCAGATGCACTCTCACAGAGACCACACTAGTGTTCATTGGTAGTGATAGCGGACGATTGGAGGGAGTTGATTTCTGCAGAGTATGCGAAGCACAAGTAGGACATTGGGATCATTAATGACAATCCATAGATCAAAATAGCGTAGATATATCGCCGATAAGTAAACTTATCACAATAAGTTGGAGGCTGTGATAAACTATGTAATTTTATAGCGGATTTATATCACCGAGATTTTGCAAACTTATCGCTGAAAAAAAACGAACTTATCGCCAAAATACTGGCAATATTTAGCCAAAATATCGGTTGCAGTCTGCTAATAGGGACTGACGACCCAAAAAGCACTCATTTCAAATTTTCTTGTTTGCAAATTAGTGTTTGGGAGAGGAAAAAGGGTTTGAAGGAGAAGAAACATGATTTGTAACATTTTAGAGCAATTTGTTGTGGATTCGAAGAGATTTTTCAAGCAAATTTGGATTCACAAGTTTTCAAAATTCTTTTTCTTTTTAAAAAAAAATCATTGTCTTGTCTTTGTTGCATCTAAGTTTATACAAACTCTATATTAGCATTTCCAATGTACTCTAAATTGTTTTAGAGTGCAATGAACAAGATCTAACACCATTTTTTAGCAATTTCTGTAATTGTTTTTATAGTTTTCTCAATAATTTCATATTTTCTTAAAAATTTCAAACCCTAACACTTTTTTTCTTTTTTCTTTCAAGTTTCAACTATATTTAAAATTATTTAAAGTTTTAATCTAATTTAGTTTGTTTGCTAAATTTCTTTATGAAAATATAGTATGTTAATTTGTGCCTTCAATTTGTATGTGTAGGTTGATATTTCATTAAAATGGCAAATAGAGATACCTCCACAACTGGGTCAGCTGCAGGGTCTGCTAGTGCCCCAGTAGACGCATGTCCATCTAGATATGTAGGCACGCATCCTAAAGGGGCTAGAGATAAGGCTTGGAAATATTGCTTTGAAGGACCCGAATTTAATACTGTGATATGCATAAAATGTGAAAAAATAATTAGTGGAGGCATATCTCGTTTGAAATACCAGCTTGAAGGGATCACAAAGCATGATACAAGGGTTTGTGACAACACCACGAAAGAAATAAAAAGAGAGATGAATGCCTTGCTCGCTGCCCAAGAAGAGAAAAAAACTGCAAAGGGAAATGGCAAAATTAGCAATGAGGGCAGCCATTTTTGAATCTCAAGGTATCTCACCATGTCTCCTTTTTAAGTGTCATTTATTATTTTCTAATCACCATTATTAGTTTGGATTTTGCTAAAACAATGATCATAATGAAATAATGTGGCAAAGAGAGGAAGAAACACTCAAACCCCAAGTACAATATTTGGATTTTTGGAGTCTTTCACATGCATGATAAGTAGATAAAAACTAAGTTACTAAAATATGTTTTCACCTTGCTTTCTAACTCTTTAATATTTTATTTTCCAGATGCTTGATGGCAAAATTGGGGTGGAAATGCCCCAAATCTGCAAAGACTTGCCCCTCGAATCTTATGTTAGCCTTGCAGTTCATCCAGTTGTTAGAGCAATTGGAGCTTGTTCAAGGCCATTCACACGAAGAAGAGGAACAAGTTAGCACAGAAATGCCTCAATGGTCTTTGTGCAATATAACCTTCGGTTGCACGTAAGAAAGGCAGAGGAAACACCAGCTGGTCCACTTGATTTGGATGACATAAATCCTTACTGTGATTGGACATCACAAGAGCAGCCTGCATTGTTCATAGATGATGAGATCTACGATTTGGAGAGGCGGGCTATGGAGGAGGGTGGATTCGCAGTGGGATTGGATGACATTCAAGAGGATGAGGATATTGAGGAGGATTCAGATGATGAGGAGTCATTGCCAATGTCAGCACCATCTACATCCAGAATGGAGGTCGAGTCATAGCCAGTTGTGCAGAGAGAGGAGGCACAGCCACAACGGACTTCTAGAACTAGACCCCCTACCACTTCAATAGTTTTTACTAGAGCTGTTGAGAAGGGGAAGAGGAAGATGTAGACTATTTTGATATTGTACTTGTATTTGTTTATATTTTTACAAAGACAATTTGCTATTTTTAATTTGCTTCAGAGTTCAGACTATCAGACTATGGCTACCAGCCATCAACATTCCACATGAGGATGCGATTTTGTACCCTATTTGCATTTATATATATCTAGACTCAACTTGTTTGGTTTGTTTACTCATTTATTGACTCATTAGATGCATCTCCTCATTGAATTTTGCAAAAAAAAATGCATTTCTAATTAAATTTAAGCAATTTTTTAAGTTCCCAACATTTTCCCGATAAGTAGCCGATTTATCTCCGATATTTGTTTTTTGCCTCGGCGATAAGTTGTCGATAACGATATTTTGAACTATGGATGGCACTATTCGGGATGACAAGTACACTGTTGTAAATGACTTGATCATTTACAAGGAGAGAATCTTCCTAGTGTCAGGGTCTGCTATTAAGAAGAAGGTTTTGAGAGCTTTCCATGACTCACCTATGGCGGGACATCTGGGATACTTCAAAACTTACAGGCAGGAGAGAAAGCGCTTCAGTTGGAAGGGTCTCAAAACAGATGTGTTACAGTATGTGAGAGAGTTCCCAATATGCCAGCAAAATAAACATGAGCACTCATTTCCAGGTGGTTTGTTGCAGCCACAACCTATTCCAGAGAAAAAGTGGGACAGTGTGTCGATGGATTTAATCACGGGTCTACCTAAGGTCCAAGGTAGGGATTGCATCTACGTGGTAGTGAACAATTGACTAAATTTGCGCATTTCTTTGCTATTTCATCCCCTTATACTACAACTTAGGTAGCAGAGTTGTTCTTTAGGGAGGTATTTAGACTGCATGAGTTGCCACGAAATGTTGTTAGTGACAGGGACAGTAAGTTCATGAGTAATTTTTGGCAGGAGCTCTTCAGTCTATGTGGGATAAAACTCACCCCGAGTACCAGTTATCACCCACAGACGGACAAACAAACATAGATTGTTAATAAGTGGGTAGTGGGATATCTCCGTAATTATATTACGGGGCTGCAAAAGGCATGGGTGAAGTGGTTACATTTGGGAGAATACTGCTACAATACTACTTACCACATGTCCATTCAAATGTCACCATTTATGGCTCTATATGGATATGAGGCTCTGAGCTTCCTAGATCTATTGTTTGGTGATAGTAGAGTACCGAAGGACAAGGATCTATTGTAGGAGAGTCATAACATTATGATATCCTTGAAGGAAAACATTCAAAAAGATCAAAACCAGAAGAAACAGTATGCAGATTAATACAGAGTTGAGCAATCAATTGAGGTGGGTGACATGGTTTATCTCATGCTATAGCCTTATAGACAGTCCACTCTCAAGAAGAGTGGTGCAGAGAAGTTGAAGTCACGTTATTATGGACCCTTCAAGGTTTCCAGGAGAGTAGGGGTAGTGGCTTATGAGTTGGAGTTGCCGGAAAATAGCAGGTACACAATGTATTTCATGTGTCATGCCTCAAGAAGGCGTTGGGTCATAATGTGATACCATCAGCAAAATTTCCTCCTCTTGATGATGAGAAGCTTATTATGGTTTTGGAGGCCATCATAGATACCAGAGAGCACACACTATAGAAAAGGACCATCAGAGAATATCTAGTGAAATGGAAGAACTTGCTGGTTGAAGATGCTACATGGGAGGGTGAATACATCTTACAACATCCAGAGTTGAGATTGCTTGAGGACAAGCAATTTAAAGGGGGCGGACTGTAATGTCCCCTTTTCTAGCCCATTAATTCGTGATGTGGCATTAGCCCATTTTGTCTTGGTCCTATGGGCTAACTAGGACTTTACAAGGATCGGAGAGAGATTTGGCCTAGGCAATTCCAATTTTAGGCCAATTGGAGTTGATTCAGCAAGGTTTCCAAATACTTACTATTTATAGTAAGTCAACAAGGTTCGGTAAGTTTGGGATTTGAGCATTGGAATTGGAGTGTCTCGCCAAGACCTTTCCAATGAGCTATCACACATAGTTTTCCGAGTTTGATTGATTATTTATTTTAATGCCTGAAGATTAAATAGTTTATTAATAAAGTGACTATTAAATTAAAGTACATACTATTATAAGTCACTTTATTATTAACAGAACATTTTATTCACTTAAGTGGGAAATGATTTTTTAAAGGGAAAAGCTATTTATCCCACATTCACGGGTTGATTGAGAGATCTCTAAGAAGTTATAAAATAAAGTGAAGAGCTCATTCTTGAGCATGCTTGGAAAAATATATGAAATTGATGAAATATTGGAGAAGTTCTTCTTCGAAGGTTTGTGAGGACGAGAACCCTTACGAATGACATTCTTCTCACTGTTGTAAGATACAGTCAGGGGAATTAATGGTGTTTTCATTCAGGAAACACATTGGGCTTACAAAACCTCATATCTTCCAATAGAGAAGGGCAGATTTGAAGAAGATAGTTAGAGCAGATTTGAAGGCAGTAGTGGCAACAAACTTTAAAAGAGAAAAGAAGAGATTTAAGAGTTTGCTACAGTACCATTGGTACAGTGTCGCACCACAGTACCGCTGCTACAGTAACTTTACCAGAGTATGTGTGGAGTATTGTGAGGAGTTGGATGATGTGTGAGCTGCTATAAACACTCCTAGGCTCCCTGCTGTTGCTGGTAACATCTATTCATCAGTTTGAAGAGTTTATAGCAGGCAATATTTGGCATGTCTTCCACATTTGAATGCATAGTTGATTAATGAGCATTGTAATAAGCCTTGTCCATACACTTTCAGATCTCTGCATGTATTTCAGGATGTATTTCAGAGGTATTGGTGATTGATATAATTGTTTGCAATCATGCTCTTATCACTGATATTGTTATACTAGTGGAGAGCAATATAGATATTTCCCTTGTCTTTCATGAGCAACAGATATATTGGTGTGGTTTGCATATCCAATTTAATACTATAAACCCAAAACCAAACAAACTCAGAAAAATCAGTAATTAGATTGTCGGCCAACTATTTGACAAAATTACAGTGAGTGGGAAAGGAAAAATAGTGTGTGGATAAGGGCTGGCCCCTTACAGATGCATGCTCAAAAACAAAGAAAACACAAGAAAAAACGTATTCGGGTTTCAAATACATTTTATAAGTCAAAATAAAAACAAAACTTGTCGAATGGGCTTAAACAAAAAGACACAAAGGGGAAGACAGGTTTTGTATTGCAATTTACAAGTTTTAAATAGCATGTATAAGTAAGATGTAACTTGCATTTTGGGCTTTAAAGTCTGATTTGCAAGTTTTACATACTTAATAACATAATAATTTTATTTGTAATGACAAACTTGCAATATCGTTTATAAAACCCGAAATTACAAAAGGCCAAATTAACCAAACCAAAGAACACAAAAACACTTAGCCAAAATCGGATCTTGAGAGGGCCATTACAAGTGCAAGTATGCAAGACATGTATTTTACTTGTAATGACAATTACTCACAATTACAGGCCAGAGATCCGACATGGAAGACGAACTTGCAATGCAGGCTCTAAAACCCGAAATTGAAAGAAAAGCCAGCTTTTAGACAATGAGACTCGACAAAAACAGAGGCAAAGGATTGGATTTGTTAATGAATTCCTAGGAGATGGAGAAACACCTTGAAAAATGCATCTTAGAGCCTTACAACATTATAATTTTGGTAGGTTATCCCTAATTTTTACAAGTCAAAAATTTGGGCCATAGGGGATGGCCAAAAGTCCCCGAGATGGCTAGGGCACTCTAAGAGTCCCCAAGTCGTTCCAGGAACTTCTCATTGTCCCCTACATCCTTGACCACTCTTAGAGCCGTTTCTGGGACCGTTTCCGAATTTTGCAGAAAAGGGTACAAGAGGGGGGATGGGAAAATGGCATCCCCGTGTCCCCATACTGTACTATATCATACCGTACCTTACCTTACCTGGGATGGGAGTGGGTCAAAAAACCCAAGGGACACGTCCCCATGGAGCATAGCCTCAAAGTTATTGTTTCATTGAACAAGTAATTCATTCTTGCTTTCTTCAAAAACAAAACAGCATCTAAATTACAATATAGATATTAACTGACAAAGAATAAGAATGGCAAATTAAGTTTGCATGTAAAAGAAGAAATCGATTTAAATTCTTCTGAGTTCTGTACTGGTTGGGGGTTATTTTTTTAGGTTAACCCAATATGTATATTTTATTTTCCTGTTTTCTCACTTTTTTGTTGTTGCTTTGCATCTAGGGCCTTTTGTACCTTTGCCCTTTGCTAATGTACCAGCTGTGAGTTCTAGCCTATTTTATCTATTCTTTGGACATTCATGAACATTAATATTGTTTCTTTCTTTCATTCATTCTTTCTATGGTGATATATCTTAATGATGCATAGATAAGATAAGAGAAGATAAATTATTAATATTCAAACCTCTTAGCATAAATTATAATTAAGATAAATTATAGAAAATAAATGATATTTAGTCTAAACCTCTTAAGAAAGAGAAACCTAGAAAGAACCTTCTTATCATCCAAGAAAGCATTTTCAAGTAAACAGTGTGAAAACATTGACTGTGTAGACATACAAAACCAAATCAAATAGTGATGGCATGAGTTATCACATTGACCTACCGTAATATTAATTAAGACCAATCAATTTTTAAAAATATAAATGATTACCTGGTGATGGTGTGTTATACGAATCATAAGCATGAGTCCAATCGCATCAAAGAAATTGGGGAGAATAGCATTAAAATGTTCATCAATTACTGCAAATGGTCCTGCAGATTTCATCAAAAGGACAAGATACTGAGTACAAGAATAAAAACAAAGCTGCACTTAAACATAAGGGACTAACAGCTTGAATAGCACACACTGAAGTATTATGATGATCCCATTCTCCAGAAAGATGTCAGCATAGGCATATATTCATAGACACATAATGATCTGTAAAGAGACTTTCAAATTATACCTGAAAATATTTCAAAGAAAATTGCATCTTCTCCAAAGAAGTTGTGGCTGAACAGATACCTGTGGAAAGACATATGCATAATATGTGAAACAACAAAACAAAATATCATCCTTTGGAATAAAAAGCTCCAGACTGATAAAACTTAAAGAATTCAACCAATGCACTTTCATACTCAGAAGTAGCTGTATCCATAAGTAGTTTGTGCAGGCTTCGGAAGAGAACTTCGTATGGATATTTGGCACCACTTGCTTCGGCTATATGAGGGATCAAGGCAGGCTGATCAATTTCCTGTAGAAATATTCTTCATTAAACTTGATGTAATTTGCCTGAAATAGTGTGACATTACAGATATGAAACAAAATTCCTCTTAAGCCACATGGTCGCCACACTAGCAAACAGCAGTGAGGATAATCTTTACAAGAGGAAAGGCATGGGTGAACTGTGAGACCAATAATAGAAGGAAAATAGAAACTCAATTAAAGCAAAAACCAAACAGATAATAGTAGATAAGATCCTGATGAAAGAAACTAACACTGACTAACTAAAGCCACTAAAGATGAAAGTGAAGACAAAAAATCCACTATGGTGTGACAGACCGTAATGATAAGAATTTCAACATAAGAAGCACCTTAAGAATATTGAATCGGTCACCCAATGCAAATACAGCTGATCGGTTCTTCAATGGCTCCCTTGCTCTAGAAAATAAGCTTGTACTCCTTGTATCAATTCCAATCAAGTCATTTGCAGATGCTATATCCAGCTGCAGTTTCTCTAGTGCTTGTATGTATGCACGAAAATGTGCACTGAGTACCTACACAGCAGTCGCTAAAAGTTAATAACATTTTACAAGTTCTGAGAGAATGTCCCAAGAAGACAATTTTCACAATTCACCTAGAGAGTAAAACACACCTGTACCTTGAGAATGCATGAAAGATTTTGCTAACGTATGTATATATTTAGAGAATATTTATAATAGCATCATTGAAGAAACCCATATTGATGTTTTAAATAATGTCTATAAACCCAAATTACCATATTTTCAATATTAAATTTGTAACTTGATTATTTTCAAATCTTGAGACTTCTTCTAAATGCAAGGAAAAGTTTGTAGCATAATGGGCATAAAAATAACTGCATACCTTGTTCAATGTATCTATATATGCTAAGCGAACATCATGGTAGACCTCTTTTCCATGTTCCTTAAGAAATGCAGCAATATACCTGGACCGCAAATACCAACCCTTAGCATTTCATGAAAACTATATGATATCAGATAGAAAAAACAACAAATCTGTTTATATGAATGATAGGTACTGACTTTGTATCCTGTTTATATATAATACAGGAAATGGCTTTCCTGAATTGTACCAATTTTAAAGTGTAATTCACGAATATGTTTATTGTTTCTTATAGCAGGACAATGGCCTACGTATCGTTCTTGACCTATTACAATAAAAAAATTGTACCTGAAATCCTCAATATAAAGAGATTTCAAATAACCAGGCGTATGGTAGATACGATCTATAATGGAGTGGCTGAATATACATGAAATCCTCAATATAAAGAAATTTCAAATAACCAAGTGTATGGTAGATACAATCTATGATGGAGTGGCTGAATATTCATCAGTAAGTTAGCATATACATCTACAATCTATTTTCATTCTGTTTTTTAACAGACTGTTAGAGGCAAGTCCAGGATTCAACAATGTAAACAACAACAGATTCAAATGGGAGGCAATATATTTCAAAAATTTGAGATTTTCCAAAAGGCTCATATATATAATACAAAAAATGGCTTTCCTGAAGCAAGTACACACTTTTCTATTGACAGGAAAGTTTTAGGTAATTATACATCACAAACTGTACCAATTTTAAAGTGTAATTCATGAAAATGTTTATTGTTTATTATAGCAGGACAATGGCTTATGTATCTTTCTTGACCCATTACAATAAAATAATTGTACATGAAATCCTCAATGTCAAGAAATTTCAAATAACCAGGTGTGTGGTAAATACAATCTATAAGGGAGTGGCTGAATGTTCATCAGTAAATTAGCATATACATCTTTAATCTGTTTTCATTCTTTTCTAACAGACTGTTAGAGATTCAACCACATAAAGAACAACAGATTCAAATGGGAGGAGGTGTATTTCATGAATTTGAGATTTTCCAAAAGGCTCATTATATTCCAAACAAATATATATATATATATATATATAGAGAGAGAGAGAGAGCATGGTCTAACACTTAGATAACTTTTTACCAGATAGTGTGACTTTTGAATAGTGTCTTCCATCCGCTAAATAATCAGAAGAAAGAATTAGCTGGAAAACCAAGATTACAAGCCAGAACTCTTTATAACCAGGCTACCAATAATTACTGCTGTCTTCAAACAGTCAATAAACACATTACCATATACAATCACAGGCAGCTATCAAATAAAATCTGCTCTTCTCATTAACATAAGAATATTGTATCGAATTGTGGCTAAAGATTTGATAAAGAGTTTTTGTAATTTATCATTTCAAACCATTGCTAAAAGAAACTAGATGACAAAATTCAATTCATTTATACAGCTTCCATATGACAGTGCTAACATCAAAATTTAGGACCATAGAACCACCATCAAAGAATAGGAAGCTATGTACCTTCGCCTCTAGCCTATCATCTTTGCCTTGGACTAATACCGAGTAATAGGTAAAAAGCCCAACTAATCACCAGGAAAGTGTATATTTATATATCATAGTTACAAGACTCGGAATCGCCTTGGACTCGGTGTCCAGACTCGGGAAATTGAAAAACCCAAGAAATTCAAAGATTTTTAAGGATTTAAAACTTTTTTCATGCATCATTCAGTCAATTAACATCAAAGACACAATAATTGAGATAAATAGAAGCTACTTTGCACACATACACAAGTTTACATTGATCACATAAGTATAAATGTGAATTTCTGAAGGAAATAAGTTAACTGTTACACTAGTATGGATTTGAAGACTCAAGCTAAAGAAGCCAAATGCATTGAAGATGTTTTGAAAATTCAGCTAAAAGTGAAAATCTTGGAATGAGAGAAGCTTGACTTGAAAATTGTTTCCCTAAGAAAGGAGGTAGAAAAGACTAAAGAGCAACAGCCAGATAGTAAAAATTTGCTAATTGCAAATATCAATTTCCTTATTACTAATACAATGATAATAAATGATGGAAATGATCTTTGGATTGCAATGATTATTCCTCTTTGGATTGCAATGATTATTCCTATATCCAAATGTCTTGAACAATAAGATCATATATAATACTAAATAACCTTATTCAATTTTTTTTTATCTAGATGGCTTCAATATGGATGGCTAAAGAAATGTATTATATCAATCAAGTATGAGTTCTTATGTCTGGTATCTTCTTAGCAATTCTGATCTCAAGTAGATGATGCTTGCGGATGTTATGATTCTTATCTTGTCTAAATATCAAACAATATAGGAATGAGTGTTATCGATCAAGTGTAAGGAATAGTGTTGTTTCTGACATTATTTTTGGAATGTGCAATGAGATTACTACTGTGCTGAGAGCATCTGCCATCCTTGATATATTTTGTAAAATATATGCAAGTTTACTGCTGCTAATCGATCTGAAGTAATCACTTGTATGATATTAAACTTGTAATGGCAATATAACACAAAAAAAAATTAAAAACAATAAAAAAATGTTAATTTTTCGTTTTTTGCATTGGCTGGCTGCGGCAGAGTCCTGCTGATAGGACTGGCTGAGTCAGTGGAGTCCTTGGAATTTGCAAGTCCTAGAAGGACTTGCCAGGACTCAGTCAAGTCAGCTGGTAGAGCCCAAAAGACTCTGCAAGCCTGAGTCGGCTCGAGACTCACAGAGTCCTGTAACTATGCTATATATATTGATAGGTAGATAGATAGTAAAAACATGGTATAACAACTTAACTTTTAACCAGATAGTGTGGATTTCGAGCAATGTCTTCCATCCGCTAAATAATCCAAGGAAAGGATTAGCTAGAATACCAATGTTATCAGCCAGATGTTCCAATGTTACCCAGAAACATGTTTCCACCCCTAAGGCCCACGTTTCGGAAACAAAAATGGTTTCGGGGATGGGGGGACGGCCGGAAACGTTTCAAAGCCATCCCCAATCGGCCAAAAACATTAGAAACCATCCTCAAAACAGAGGGATGGTCAACCAAGTTTCCTATTCGCATTGACCATTCCCGGGACGGTCGGGGATGACCAAGCCGTCCCCCGATCATCCCGGGGTCAGATTGACATTTTTTATGGCAAAAGGCATTCGAAACAAATTTTTATAAATATTTGCAAATTTTTTTACCCTTCCGTGGGCCCCACACCTCATGTCAGCCGTGAACATTATCAAAATGATAAAATATGTTACAAGATCAGCGCTGAACATTATTTTATAATGTTTTTATTTTATTTTTCTATTTTCTTTTGGCGCGGCTGTGCACTGTGAGAGGATGCGGCTGATCTACGTTTTGAGAGGAGAGGTCTACATTTGACTCTTTCTTTAGTTTCGCCAAAGACTTTACTTTGGGGAGTTTGCATAAGTGTTTGTAGAGTGGAGAGGCATTTGAACTTTGGATACTTTTCATTGTTTCAATGAATTATATCTATGAATGTATGAAATTGAAATTTGAACTCTCATTTGATTCATTTGATGCCATCCTATGTTCCTATTCTATGATGATGCGATTTGATTCATTTGATGCTATGTTCTATGATGATTCGATGAATGACACTGATCATTGATTCAATGATTTGTCTTTAGATTAATAATTATAAATGTTATTATGTTGCTATGATGAATGTTACAATGTTATGTAATTCTGAAATGCATGAATATATTTAAAATTTCAGATTTCCACACACACACACAAAGAAAGAGAGAGGCCGTCACCTGCTCCGGCAAAAAAAACGTCCCGGAAACCCATTTCCCCATCCCCCCATCCCCCCCATCCCGGAAACTCGGGGTAACATAGGCCATAACTCTTTATAATCAGGCCACCAAAACTTACTGCTGCCTTCTAACAGTCTAAATACATATTGCCATTTATAATCACAGGTAACTATTAATCAAAATCTGCTCTTCTCATAAACATTAGAGTTTTGGATCAAACTGTAGCTAAAGATTTGATAAAGAGCTTTTGTATTTTATCATTTCACACCATTGAGAAAAAAAAAAGATGACAAAATTCAATTCATTTATACAGCTCCTATATGACAGTACTAACATCAAAATTCAGGACCATAGAACCACCGTCACAGAATTGGAAGCCATGTTCCTTGGTCTCTAGCCTATCACCCTTATCTGGGACTGATACCACGTGAAAGGTGAAAAAGCCCAGATACTCACCAGGAAAGTAGATGACCCTTCTATGTGGTGGGATATCAACAGGCACTTTAATTAAGGCCTTGACACCTTCATTAAGGCAAGCCCAAAAGTTTCACTCTATAGCTTTACCATTTGTTCACCTCCAGCACCAACCACCGGCTTTCCCTTGCCATTGCTTACCATGTGAACTTATCTACCAATCTCAGCCACCTTATACATTTTTCCAACCTTTTCCAACAACATATTCACAAAACGTCCTTGTTCATTCATAATATCGTTTGCCTCATTTCTTAATTTGTTCAATGCATCAACCATCTTGTCCTTTGATGATAGAATTTGGTAGTAGGGGTTAAGGTAGGGAGTTATTGTAAAAGGCACCATTCCCTTGAAATGATAATTGAATGTTGTTATTATACAAAATAGAGGAATATTCCTTATATAGATGATTACAAGATCTTTCCATAACGGAAATGATTGAGAACTAAAGACTGAATAGAAAGTTACTAAACTAACTGGCTTACAGAATAAAAAGTTACTGACTAAAACACATAAATGACTTAAATGACCATTATAAGCTAAATATCACAATATTATTTTAATATCCCTCATGAAATTGATCTCCATGAGAAGCCCATTCATTCTCTCAGCCAGCCCAATATAATCAAGAGAAGAAATCATTAACTTTAGGGAAGAAAATTTGTCAGATACTAAACTGATTCAGACAGCTACACGGGATCTAATGAACTCTTGAGCTTGGACATGAGGGACATACCCAGTTAAATTATGACAGAAGACCTTTTTCACATCTTTCGTTGACAGGATATCTTTGACAAGCAAGCTTAGAGATAACTTGATTAATGCTTCAAGAAGTTAAAGTTGTTGGGTTCTCTCTGGACTGTGTTTTAAGGTCAATTTGGAAGAATGATTCTTGTGTTGGGTTCTCTTGGTTTCCAAGTCTATATGCTTACCTTTAAAGGACCTGCCATGATTGTCACCACCTGGCCAGAACTGCTAGCCTTTTTTTTCTACATCAAATTGATGAGCAAGTGTGAATCACCTTTTACTTCCAGTTTATTTAGATTCTCTTTAAGGGCTGATTTCAATATTAAAAAAAGTGACAATGCCTCAGCTTCATTTTTAGGATTCCTTGGCAGATTCACAGCATTGAGGGTTCCACAAGTTTTCCTCCGTAAATTAAAAGAAAACGGCCCGCACCTGTGAGACCTGGGAGCCCTGTAATCCTCCAACAAAATTCAGATTTGGCCATCCATGTGCCATAAGTGAGCAATCAGCCTCTGTGAGATTTTTACTTTGTCAAAACGTTTATTAAGGGTACTAAGTAAGACTATTAAAAGACATGAAAATCCTTCTAAAGCAAAACTGATCACGATTACATAAAAAGATGAAGTTAAAGTTTGTTCTGACAAATTAAGGGTCAAAATCAGAACATGCAAGAAAAAATCATCAGATTCCAAAGTTTTATGTTTATAGGATAATTATATTTGAAAATCGGATGAAATAAATTTCAAATGAAGATTATACTATTTTCAGGGACAGCCAATGAATGGCCTCTATAGTCAAGATCCTTAGGCACGTGCTGCCAAGAAAGATAAAGAGGAAATCACAGTTGAGAGTAGTTCTATCATCTAGACCTACAGAGGATGACATAGAAATCACTTAATCAAAATTGAACAATCTCATAAAGACACATCTGGAAATTTATACAAAGCTAGAAATTCAAGATTCCGGAACTGTCAAGACATAGCCATGGAGAAAATTTCTAATTTTTCAGCATTTTTGTACAAAAAGTTCTTTTGGTATCTACATCCAAACTGACCCAAAATATGATCAGATGCACTGCAAGGCTTTGCATTCTACCATTCTAAGAGTTCTTTTTATGAAATGTTTAATTTGAAATATAGTCGTACTTATAAAAATTAACACCTGTAAAAGAAGTTTGTATTAGATGCAACCAATCCAAATCAAAACAAAAATGGGCAGGTCCAACTGGTTAGGAACTATGAATCTATTTATGAATCGAGTCCTAATAAGAAGAAAGTGTTGACACAATTCCATCAAACATGTCGTTTTGATGGTTCAAATGCTATCAAATACTTGCGGACAATTACTACGTTATAATGAATAGTTACAGATCTTGATACACCAGATCAAGAACAGAATCAACACTTGAAATCAAGATAGCCATTGTTGGTAAACAAATTTGTCACTGCAAGTTTCAATGTGACTCCACAATCGAAAGCGACAAATGTTTCCATAGTTAAATAAGTTGTCATTGGAGTAACAACTTTCCTCTATGTTTGAGAGGGGCAGCAGCCTTGAATTTGAAATGATAATCAATTGATATTCAATAGTAAACAAAGGAAAGTGAATACTCCTTAAATAAGCAATTACAAGATCTTTCCATAACAAAAACAATCGAGAACTAAAGACAGAATAGAAAGTTACTAAACTAACTAAACAACTTAAAGAATAGAAAGTTACTAAAAACTAACCGACTTAAAAGAAAGTTACTTACATGACCATTATACTAAATATTACAATATTTCTTTATAACCTTCCCTTAATGGTCATTCTACTAACTACCCTACAAAAGACTTGACATAATCTGCAAGTTGTTTGGCCACAAGTCCTCCTATTCAGATCATTCTGTGTCATGAACCTACTTTTGAAACCCTCCTTCGTTGGACTTCTAATCAGCCAATCGCTTTCTATAGAACTTCCTCATATGACCAAAAACAAGAATAAGTTGAGTGTTTTCCAACCTAATGTTGGGTAACCCAGCCATCCCCTCCCATTATCCATAGAAATGGAAACCGAGATCAACTTCAAAAATCTTTGATTTTTCCTGATAAAAAATAGGCAAATAACTTTGAAGCCATGATTTTGCCAAAAATTGACAAACGAAGCTAGCTACAAAACTACACCATTTTGTGGAAAATTTACCAAACCCTCAATGTAATGACGAGATCACACAATTTTGTGAAAAAATTGTCAAAACCTTCCACTACTTTAGAAAAAGAACAACACCCACAATTTTGTAAAAAAAATCGCACACAAACTCCATTTCATGTGTAGGAACACCATTCGCCTTAGAAACCCTAGGTGTGACCCAAAACAATTTGCATGAAACCACGATTTTCTTAAAACTTGTCAAAACATTTTGTTGAAGAGAGAAAGACACAGTTTTGTGAAAAGATCAACAAAATCCTCCATTGAGGAAAAAACGGAAAAACCCTTCAAAAAACAAACAAACCCATGAAAAAGTAAACCACGATGTTTGGGAAAAAATCGTGCAAAATCCTTTTACATAAAAACATCACGTAAACCCTCCAATAATTTTAGGAAAAAATATTCAAAACCAGAGTTCCCAAACTTGGACTCAGTTTAGACTAGGCAAGGCCGACTCAACTCGTGACTCGGCAACGACTCGGCAAAATGAAAAAACCCTTGAAATTTAGAGATTTTTAACAATTTAAAACTTGTTTCATGCACTCATTAGTGAATAAAGCTTAAAGACACTATAACATCATCAAATAGAAGCTAATTTGATCACATACATAAACATGCATCCATCACATGAGTACAAATGTAAATTGTAGATGAAGGAAATAGAAAACATAGATATGCAGAATTATAAATTTTGTCAAATGTATATAAAATTCATGACATCAAATGTTCCCAAACATATGTGTATAGTTGTAAACAAAAGCAAGTCTATGGCTCAAGCTCTAGCTCGACCTTAGCCTCAAAGTAGTTTGTCTGCCTCCTACAAAGGCATCTAAGGTAGCCCCTGGATGACTGAGAAGACATAGTCTCCGCCCATGAGGTGCCACTCTGATCAACATCAGTTGTGTTGGTGCCTAATTGTGGTCTATCCTCCTCCTTTTCCATAGCCACAACCTCAACCTCTCTATCTACCTGATCAACCCACTCATGGTCCTCCTCAGTGAAGATAGGATTGGTAGACTCAGTGAGCCACTCAGACTCTGGATCAATCTCCACTAGAGTGATCGGAGAGGAGTTAGTGTCCAAAATCTGCCTTGTCCTAAGACGGAGGTTGTAATGAACAAAGACAAGATCATTCAACCTCTCCACAGACAATCTATTATGCCTCTTCGAGTGGATGTGCTCGAACATGCACCAATCGCACTCACATCCAAAAGTTGCATGGCTGACGCAAAATACAGATGGCAAATTTTTGAAGGTTCGGGGTTGTAGGCCCAAACATTTGCCACCATCTATCTGAAATAAGGAAAATTAAAAAAAAATCAGTTTCATTTCCAACATTAAGGCTAGATTATAAAATCAAAATGCAGAAGCCATAAACTTAAGAATCTTAAATTTAACATATATTTCTACCTAGATGCAATGTTGTCCAAGAGTCTTTGCACATCTTTCTTGCGAAAATCACCCCTTGTTCATTATTATATGCATCTATCTTGTGCTTTGTAATTGTCCCATCACTAGACATCTTGTGTAGCACTGTATATAGGCCACTAAAAACCTCCTCATCCACCTTGAAGTCATTGTGAAAACGAAATGTCGGATTAAGGAAATAAGTTGTTGCATAGATGGGCTTGTGAAGCTGGTTTTGACATCTCCTATCAAGTATCTCCCAAATGGGGCCATACTATCCTCAACTCCTGCATATATGGATCTAATGGCCTCCCTGGCCCTATCCATGCCCTCATATATGTAGCCCATAGACGGCTTCTCCCCATCAACAACTCGTAGGAGAAACTACTAGGGGCTTAGTGACCTACAAATAATGTTGAACAAAAACAATTAAGTCACAAGTGTGCATGAAAAATGGGAAAATTTGCAAAGTCACAAACAAAACAAAAATATGCATGTAAATTAAAATTCAATACAAAATGTTAAATTGTAATAAATTTACCTGCGCAATCTTTGCACAAGGGGTCCAAAAACCTGGCTCATAAAAAATGCAATCTGCCACATCCCTCCCTGCAGTGGTCGTAGCATAGCATGAGGAAGTCCACTCCTCACCAACAAACATGCGCCTCAAAGATGCCTTTGATTTCATCAAGGATTTTAGTGTGAGGAAATTTGATGCAAATCTCGTGACACCAGGATGAGCCAACTCCTTTTGCCCCATGTATTGCCTCATAATGCTAAGGACCAACGCATGATTGCAGACAAATTTGCACATATTTTTGGCCCTTTCAACAAATGCTTTCACCCATTCAAGTTTACCAATATCCTCCAACATGAGGTCAAGGCAATGGGTCACACATGGAGACCAAAAAAATTTTGGGTGCCTATCCATCAAAAGTTTACCTGCAACAATTTTAAATTATTAGAAATTTAGATGTGTTAAGAAAATTTTAAATAAATTCATAAATGTCTCTCCTCAAAACTTAAAAAGGTAAAGTTTACCTTGCAGCAACATAACTTGCTGCATTATCCGTCACCACCTGCACCACATTTTCTTCCCCCACCTCACATATGACTTCCTCAATAGCCTCACATAAGTATGTGGCATTTTTTACGGTTCTGTCTTTTTTTTATCTTTTTTTTCCCCCACCGTACGGTCGTTCAGACATTAGCCGTACAATTTTTTTAATTTTTAATTACCTTCGAATGCTTCTCTGGTCGCTCGTTTGGACGGCTCTCGGGTCGCCTACCTGACTTCTCAAGTCTGTTTCCATCCTCCCGGGTGCTCTGTCCCTACTCTCAGGTCCATCCTCTCCGAGTAAGGTTTCAATTTGGACCCGTTGATAGCCTCATGTATCTCCAGTCTGTCGAGAGTCCACAACTTGATGGCCCCGTCATAGCCGACTTCCCGAGCTTTGTATGGTCCCACCCTTTTTACTTCAAATTTTCTTGGCTTAGTCTCCTTCTTTCCATTGTTCTTCAACACCAACTGGCCAGGGGAGGAACGCATTTTTCGTAGGTGTCTATTGAGCCAACATTTTCTCTGTTGTTGTATGACCTCCATTGCCCATTTGGCTATCATTCTCTTTCATCTAATTTATTGAGTGTGTAGCCGCTCCCTCAAGCTTTCCCTGTCGCTGTGTCGATTTTCAATGGCCATCCAAAGGCTTGTAACCATAAATTCTACCGGGACTATGGTCTCTTGCCCATACATAAGAAGGAGAATAAAGATTTTGAAGGCTGCGGTCTTCCGCCCAAGATTCCAATTGTCGTCGACACGAATGATCTTAGATTCCCCTTCCTTGCCCAGATTCATTGGTTCGATAGACGGCTCCTTATACTGCATGGGGTTTTGCTCATCAAATTTATGCATCGGGACTTTGCTTACTTTCGCATCCCCTTCCTTGTATTCACCGTACTCCGAGGGAAATGTTTTCGGCTCTTCCTCAATACTTAGTACATTGCATGCTGGTCGGAAGAGTTCGTTGTGCTCCATATGCCAGTGGAAGAGACCGTTCAGTGAATCTGCATCATGCTCTGCGTATTCCCCCAATCCTAGCACACCTTCACTATTTGGTTCCATTTCGTCCCTTCATCCCTTCGATCGTTTTCACTGTCAGATTCTGAGTCTGAAGAAGAGGCTATCTCTTCACTCACCATCTGGGTGCGAAGGTCGATGGTGAACTTCCTCCCCCCATTCTCCATCGAGAGCGTGTTTTTCTTCCAATTGTGGTTTACCTTTGCCGTGACCAGCCACCCTCAACCCAGAATAGCATCGTAACCCTTCTTTTTCAAAGGTATCACAACAAAGTCTAGTACAAATGGTTGCGAGCCAATGGTGACCTGTTGTGCCATCAGCGTTCCGAGGGGTTTGGTACTCTGCTGATTGACGCCCAATAAGTTGAAGGTTGGGGGCCACAAGGTTGGCTTGCCCAATTTCTTCCATGTCTCCTCCAAAAGGACATTCACTCCTGACCCTCTGTCCACTATAGTGTCTGTTAGGATGGAACCAAGGATGCCCATCTCGACGACTGTCGAGTACCTTCCGCTGTTTACAACAAGTATCATCAGGTCAGTTGCAAACCCTCCAAGGATGTCCGTACATGTGTTACTTGGCTATGTGGCCAAGTTCCCCAACAGTGTCATTCCCAAGTGAGGCATGGTGTGAAGGAGGTCCTGAAGTCTCACCAGTACCTCTAATTGTAACATTTGTCTCAGAATGTTTTGTTCTGCCTCCCTCTGGCCCGAGGTGGTGGCCATCTCCCATGTTTCTTTTTGTGCCTTCATCGCCTTCTCTATTTCTTCCTTACCCTCTCGTGCCCCTTGTTTTTCTGTTCAAGGGTTCGGATATGTAGCTTGTTTTGCTTGTGCTCGTGTGATGGCTAGTACCCCCTCATCACTTTTCGTTCCCTCGATGTTGAGCAAGTTGACCCCAGATTTTGGGCAGTTGGCATCCTTGTGGTTGCCACGACCACACCAGCGACAGCTTCTGCGGGGTGTCACCCTTGTCGCAGTCCCTTGCAAAGTGGCCCCACTGATTGCAAGCTTGGCACTGGATCACCGGCCGACCCTTGGAGTCATATTGTATTCGACTCATTGTGTTGGTGTTGTTGTTATTGCCCCTTCCGCCACCACGTCGGTTGCCTCCATACCCGCCCAAGGATACGTTATTGTTAGTCTCTGCCCCCGATGTAGATGGTTGTTCTTGGGTAAATAGCACTTGTTGATTCCTCACCTTCATGTTGTATGGGCATTCCTTGGTGGAATGGCCCATGATCTGGCAAATGTCACAAAATGCCTTTTTGGGACATGAACCCTTTGTATGGCCGCTCGCCTTGCAGTCTGTGCACCATATGTTATCTTCCCCTTGCTAGTACCCCCTTTCATGGTCTTTAACTCCATCATTCTCTCCATGTCCTTTTGGAGTGCCATGACTTTTTTCTTCGACTCGCCATCACTGCCACTGTCATCGTCTAAAGTGTCATCTTCGTCAAAAGAGGACTTGCTTCTTTTCTTGGAGGTCTTTTGTTCGCTTTCCAAGTCCATCACCCGATTATATGCATCTACGTATGAGGTGGGGGACACTATCTTCATTTTCCTCCATAGGTTAGATTTCAGGCCCTCCACGAACCATATTTTCTTCAGGCCATCTGCTGGCTAGCTATCCATTTTTCCGACTAACTCCTTCAGTCGACGACCATAAGCCCGCACAATCTCCTTCTTGCCTTGTTTGGTACCATATATCTCGGAAACAATTTCATTGTCATCCCTCAAGAGTCAAAACTCCTCGAATTCTTTCTTGAGGTCGGCCCAAGTGGTCACATTTGTTTTGTCCACATCAAAGTACCAGTCAATGGCTACCCCTCTGAGTGTGGCCGAAAACTGTTTTACCCATAGTTCAAAATATAGTTATCGGCAACTTATCGCCGAGGGCAAAAAAAAAAAATATCGGGATATATCGAAGATAAGTCGAGAACTTATCGGCGAACTTATCAGGAACTTAAAAAATGGCTTAAATTTAATTAGAAATGCATTTTTTTGCAAAATTCAATAAGGAGATTCATCTAATGAGTTAGTAAATGAGTAAACAAACCAAACAAGCTGATCTAGATATATATAAATGCAAATATGTATCAAAATTGCATCCTCATGTGGAATGCTGATGGCTGGTAGCCATAGTCTGATAGTCTGAACTCTGAAGAAAACTAAAAACAGCAAATTGTCTTTGTAAAACTATAAGCAAATACATATGCCAAGTTGGCAAGTACAATATCAAACAGTAAACTAGTCTACATCTTCCTCTTCCCCTTCCCAGTAGCTTTGCCTCTACTAAAAACTAGGGGAGTGGGAGGGGGTCTAGCCCTAGTAGTCCGCTGTGGTTGTGCCACCTCCCTTTGTACAACTGGCTGTGACTGGACCTCCACCCTAGATGTAGATGGTGCTGACACTGGCAATGACTCCTCATCATCTGTATCCTCCAGCTCCTCACTCTCACTGCTCTCATGATCATCCTCCTAAATGTCATCCAATCCTGCTGCGAATCCATCCTCCTCCATAGCCTGCCTCTCCAAATCATAGATGTCATCCTCTATGAACAATGGAGGCTGCTCCTGTGATGTCCAATCACAATACGAATCTATGTCATCCAAATCAAGTGGCCTTGCTACTGGTAACTCTACCTTTGTGATGCGCAACTTAAGGTTATATTGCACATAAACAAGGTCATTGAGGCGTTTCTGTGCTAACTTGTTCCTCTTGTTCGTGTGAATGGCCTCAAATAAACTCCAATTACGCTCACAACTAGATGAGCTACATGGCTGACATAAGATGCGCAAGGCAAGATTTTGCAGATTTGGGACATTCCCACCCCAATTTCGCCACCAAGCATCTGCAAGATAAATATTAAAGAGTTAGAAAGAAAGGTGAAAACATATTTTAGTAACTTAGTTTTTATCTACTTATCATGCATGTGAAAGACAACAAAAATCCAAATATTGTAATTTGTACCTGGGGTTTGAGTCTTTCTTCCTCTTCTTGCACAGTCTGAGGAGAATAGCTTGCCCATTGCATTCTGATACACTTCCATCTCGGCCGCAATGAGGTCTCTCACCTCAACCTCAGGTACCATCCTCTGCATGCAATCAATGAAGCCCTCCATGACCTCTCCATTGGGATCCCTGTAGGATGGAGAGAAGCGAAAAGAAGGGTCGAGGAAGTGCCCCGCTGCATGAATGGGTTGGTGGAGCTGATTGTTCCACCTCCTATCAATCATTTCCCATATGGGGTCAAATTTTAGGCTATTCCCCTTGTACATATTTTTTACAGCCTCTTTGGCCCTATCCATGGCCTCATAAAGATACCCCATTGGGGTTTGATCCCCATCTACCAAGCGGAGAACTCTAACCAAGGGCTCTGTCATCTACAATTGAAAAGTAGAAAAAGATTATCATTAATTATAGACTAGAGTATTTCTGTAGCATCTTCAAAAAAGTGGTTGTCAAAGACAATGTATGCAACTTTGACCATCAGCCTTCTTTGAATAATTTGAGTCTAACCATGGTGGACTCACAAACAATTGCTTCAAAGCATTCAAAGAACCAAGAACACTTTGCAACGTTAAGAAAATCGTTGCAAACCTTGTAGCTGCAAGTCTAATCAACTCCTTCCCATGGGTGAATTTTCTCATCAAAGCGAGAACCCAAGGGTGATTGTAGATATATTTTGTTATCTTTCTTACATCCTCTACAACTGATTTCACGCAATCCAATTTTCCTATGTCCTCCAAAAGAAGGTCAAGGACGTGCGCTGCACAAGGAGACCAAAAAAGTGTGCTATACTTATCTTGGAGGATCCTGCCCGTTGCCACATATGCCGCTCCATTGTCGGTTATTATTTGCACCACATTAGCAACCCCCACCTCCATCACAACTTGCTCTAACATTAGAGCCAAAGTTTCAGCTGTCTTTATTTTGTCTGAGGCATCCAAGGATTTCAGGAAGACCACTTGATCCTTGCAAGAAACTAAAAAATTGATGATGGTACGGTTTCTTCCATCCGTCCATCCATCTGAAAGTATAGAGCAGCCAAATTGTTTCCATTGCAATTTTTGGTCTTCTACCACTTCATTGGCCCTAATAACAGCATCTTTGAGCAATCTACAAGAACAAAATAAAAATAACATTTAAGTACACAACTTTGTTTAAAAAATTACATTCAACAAAAATAAGTAAATTGTAAAACCGTAAAAGTGAACTAACCTCCCACTCAAGTCTGCAGGAGTAGGTGCCTTGTAGCCCTTTCCTGCTACAGTGATTCCTGTCACAAAATTCAGCCAATGGGGACTTGCTGCAACATTGAAGGGGATATTCTTAAAAAACCAAAAATCAGCACATTGAATGTCAACTTGCTGATGCACATCGCTGTTCCACCCAGTACCCTCTAGTGATGGTTGTGCTCCAGGTGTGTTTCTGGGCACAAAAAAATTGTCTATAGGAGATGAGCGTGGTGCTGGTCTACTAGAACCAGCAGAAGTGGAAGGCAAGGACAAGGTAGATTTGCGGATCCGTGGGCCACGATGAGAGCCCACTATGCCCTCAAGTGCTGCTTCATCTTCTTCAAGGGTGGATGGGATACCTGGTCACAAATCACAACCCACATTATTTCATTATGATTATAAAATAATAAAATTATAAATGATTCTTAAAAATGAGACAGTATGAGATACCTTGCGAATCAGAAATGGCTGCCCTCATGGCCAATTTTGCCCTTTCCCTTTGCAACTTTTTCTCTTCTTGGGCAGCAAGCAAGGCATTCATCTCTCTCATTATTTCAGGGGTGGTGGCGTCACAAACCCTTGTGTCACGCTTTGTGATCCCTCCAAGGTGGTATTTCAAACGAGATATGCCTCCACTAATTAGTTTTTCACATCTTATGCATATCACGGTATTATATTCGGGTCCTTCAAAAGCATATGCCCATGCCTTGTCTCTAGCCCCTTTAGGGCGCGTTTCTACATATCCCGATGGACATGCATCTACTGGGGTACTGGCAAACCCTGCAGCTGAGCCGGTTGTAGAGGAATCCCTATTTGCCATTTTGATGAAGAATCAAACTGCATGTCACATACAAAATGAGGGCACAAATTTAGAAATTTAACAAAGAAATTTAGAAACAAACTAAGTTAGTTTAAAACTTTAAATAAGTTTAAACATAGCTGAAACTTGAAGGAAAAAACCAAAAAACTTGAAAGGTTATGAAATTTTTGAGAAAACTATGAAAAATTTGCAAAAATTGCTAAAAAATGGTGTTAGATCTTATTCATTACGTTCTAAAACAAGTTAGAGTAGATTGGAAATGATATTACATAGTTTGTATAAACTTGAATGCATTTAATACGAGAAAAAATGATTTTAAAACAAAAGGGAAAGAATTTTGAAAACTTGTGATTTTGAATTTGCTTGAAAAATCGCTTCGAATCCGCTTCGAATCCACTCCAAATCGATCCCAAATGCGTCAAATGTTGATGTTTTTCCTCCAAAACCCTTCTTACTCTATTTTCTCTCCACAAAAAACACTGCCAGTCGAAAAAATAACAGACTGGGCTTTTCTCCTGCCGTCTGCCCTTTATCTGGCCGCAGGCGCGAGAAATCGCGATAAGTTTGTTACTTATCGCCGATATATCACCGATAAGAACAACTTATTGGCGATAAGTTTCCAAGCGATAAGTATACAAGTTTTATCGCCTGGCCTAACTTATCGCGATTAGTTGTCTTATCGCCGATAAGTCGGCGATATTTTGAACTATGGTTTTACCCATTCTGCGTGGTCGATGACTCCATTCGCCGACCAGATTGTCTTGCACGTATGACAATGCCGTACTAGATCTTCCTTCCCATCTCCATCCAATTTTGGCAACTTCTCTTTGTTAGTCACCATGTTTACTTTTCTAGGTGCCGACTGTGTTTGCATCACCGGTTGTGTTACAGGTTGAGATGGTACTGCTAGCGTTGATACCCAGGAAATGTTTGGTACCGTACCACTTGATGTCCCCAAACTACTGGAACTGTCCAAGCCTAGTGGGCTACTGTGATCCTCGTGCCCCTTTGTCACTTCGATACTCTCAGCGGCAGCGGTATCCTGAGCCTCCCTCCGTACGGCTTCCTCTTCTTCCTTCCTTCGGGCTTCTCTTGCTTCTGTCCGTGGGGTTAAGGTTAAGGACCCGAACAAGCTCCTTGTTTCCTCTAGGCAGTCCTTGTCACTTCTTCTAGTCTCCCGGTAAGATTCCTCTAGACCCTCGCCTTCACTTACTCCCTTCGGTAGTCCTTCAGCGCGTCTTCTGAATCTCTCCCTTCGCTCGGCTTGTTGCTGTGCAAGTACGGCTTTTCTAGCGGTTTGTTCCTCCTCGAGTTCCTTCTTTAAATTTCTATTTTTATTCAATTGATTAGGCATAAATTCTATTCAATCATTGATTGTTAGAGCATGCTCTACTTCAAAAAGTTTCGTGATTCCATCCTCATTCGTCCTCAAGTGGTATTCCCGTTCACCCCCTCATTCCGTCACTTGCCAGATTCGTTTGGCAATGGCGCCAAATGTTTGCCCGCTAGGGTAAACTTAATATTGCATAGTACAGGAAATATAATAAACACAAAATATATTAGAGAATAATAGATGCTTTCATTAATCATTCCACCATATGAGTACATTCCCATCATCCTCCCCCATTCGCCCGTAGGTGGTACATATTTATCTACCCGAAGAGATGTGACCAAACGTCACCACCCAACCCAACTGCCCTTCGGTAATAACTAATTCCCATCGGGACCACATAACTAATACATGACATAACATAAAGTAGTCTTTCCGGGTAACAATGAGTAGCACCTATGTCAATCTAAAATCCTCTCCTAAAAACTCGGAAATGTTGTCAATCTGAAATCCTCTCCTCTAACCACTCCCTTTAGACGGAATGGGTGACATATGGGAATACCTGAAAGAGATGCTAAAATAATAAGAGGCTTCTCATGAGGGGATTCCCTCTTCTTCCCATCTGCCGATTGCTCTTCCTGAGCCTCAACATCGCTGCCCTCCTGTTGTTCGCATTCAACATCGGAAACCACCTCAATGTAATGTATCTTGCCTTTTCCAAGGCACCTATGGTCTAGATTCCATGGCTCTCTACATCTGAAGCATAATTTCTTCCTTCTCAATTCATTTCTTGTCTCGAAATCCAATCTAGGAGGTACACTCTTATTCTGATTTTTGTTCTTTCGGAATGAAGAGGATCCCTTAAAAGCTTTCCTAGGTGGCTGCAAAATGGAAGAATGTGAATCCAAATCATGTGCTAATTTAATAGCGTCATCTAAGGTGCTCGGCTTGAGGACTCTAGCCAATCCTCTGAATCTATCCTGTAGGCATTCAATAAACAGCGTCACCTTTCTCTTCTCAAACATATCGGGAACCATGATGGAAATCCTCTGAAACTCATCAATATAGTTGTCCAAAGACCCACTCTGTCTCAGCTAGGCTAACTCCCTTAGTAAAATTCAATGCCTTTCCTGTCAAAATGGGTAATCAATTTCGTGCTAAAGGTCTCATAAGAAGTAATCAGCCCATGATCATGGGTGACAAGACTATGATGCCACTAGTCATATGCTGCTCCCTCTAAATGCATGATCGCAAACCTAATAGCCTCCGTTTTTGACATGGGTTTGAGGGTCAGGAAGGTGTCTAGCTTGTGAATCCAATCTCTCACGGATGCCTTACCGCTACCATCAAATGTAGGGAGAGTTAATTTGTTCATTGCATGCTTTAAATCCCTGTTCTGACCCCTAGGTCTCCTATCTTGTTGAGCCCTGCCAAATTCTCTCTTTTGAGCCATATATTGGACAAAGCTTAAATCAGCTTTGACGTGATCAAGTAGCATCTCCCACTCATCATACATGGTCAACACATTATCTGGAAGAATGGCTGTTGTCTCAGGTTGTGCTACCTCTTCCTTTGCATTATTTTCTGTGAAGGTAGGCATAAGGGGCCTATCTGAAGTACAAGTGGGTGCTCTAGCTGCTTTAGGTGATCCTGTTATACTGCCTCCACCACTGTGATGGCTCTGGGGTCTTCTGGGTGCTACTGTCAACTATTGAATAACCCCCTATAAGTTGTTGTAATACATCAGAAAGGTGATCCTGTCCGTCGCGTATGGCCCTCAATGTTTCCCTGGCCTCTCTATCTTTATCCTCAACCATACCTATATCCCGAGTACCCTATTCAAAAACAATCTCCTTGTCTACTTCGGTATGATTGCTGGAGTAATTTTTAGGTGTTTCTAAGAAAGTATCGTTTCTAGTCTTTGCCTTGTTTTTTCTGTGTCTCTGCAAGTGTCCTCATCCATTCAGGGTTTGAGTTTCAGAAGTCCACCATGTGAAAATGCTTATGTATTCTTGCCCTAGATCCTTATATTTTCGTGTTACTTTATGAGCCACTTAAGTTTTCATGTTTGCACGTGGTCTTTTGTCTTTCCTAGTGTTCGCTGAATCTCGGGATATATTTGTTAAGTCACTTTTCATTCAGCGAACAAGCGACTATGTTTGGATCTTTGTCTTGTTCTCTTTAGTTGCGTGATCTCCAGTTATGGATTGGCGGTTAATGTTCCTATCAAACAATTCAGCAACTGTGTAATCTCCGGTTCTCATGATCCTTGGCGGTTTTCTTCAAACATTCAGTGACCCAGCGCAACAGTCTTCTCCCATTCACTTGATTAAATGGTTAAGTCCTATAGTATTCAACGATCAAGCGTGGACCATTGATGTAATTCTTGATTGACAATGGTCTTTTTATGTCATGATCGACTTTGCAGTTAGTGATTGATTCAGCGGGGCAGTTATCTCGTAATCTCCAAGTCTTGGCGGTTAGTAAGAAGACATTCAGCAATCAAGCGAATGAAGTGTTCGCTTGATCTCCAAGACTTAGCAGTTAAGTGCGGAGCATCTAGCGATTCAGTGACAAGGTTTATCAAAGGGTAAGGTTTTCTTCAGTCGTGTATTCTCTAGATATCGGTTGACTAGTCAAGACAAGGCATTCAACGATTTAGCGAACACAGTGTTCGCTTAATCTCATGAAGTTGGAACTTAGAGACTTTTATCCAGCGATCCAGCGACAAAGTAAAAAGTGATAAATATTGGTTCTTTCCATTCAGCGAATAAGCGACTGAAGGATATTGCTGAGTCTCATGATAAATTGATTGAGTTTTAAAACATTCAGTGATTCAGCGATAGCTGTGGATATTAATGACAATCAACGGCCAGCGTGTAATCTCGAGATAGAACTGAGGTTAAGGATTTTATCTAGCGTATTCGCTAAATCTCGTGACATAACCAAGGTTAGTAAAATCATCCAGAGAACACGAGAATGCAGTTGTCGCTGATTCTCCAAATAAAGACTATGGTCAAGTTAAAGTTCTCAGGTTTGAAGGAGCTTTTAGACGCCAGATGATTTTTGAGTTAAGTAAAGGGTTACAAGATTAAGCAAAGTCTTTAGTCGCTTATTCTCGAGAGGTAACCATGGTTATTTTGTTTTCCTTGAGATTCAGAGAATGCCTTTGGTCGTGTGTTCTCCTGATAGAATTGAGTTAAGATGAAGGTTTGAAAATTGAGCAATGACTGTTGATGCATTCCATGATCGAACGATGGTCGCCTGATCTCATAATAAAGCCACGAGTTAGGTGAAATTCAAGCAATCACGCGAATTCTTTGTTCACGTGATCTCCAGATTAGACCCAGGTTAAGTAAAAGATTCAACGATCATGCGAAGTCTTTGGTCACGTGTTCGCCAGGTTGAGATGAGTTAAGTTAAAGGGCTTTGAGACTTAGCGAAGACTGTTGGATGATGGAAAGATCAACGGTTGGCGCTTGATCGCTTAATGAAACCACAGTTAATGAAAAGACTCAACGATCACACAAATGCCTTTGTCGCCCAATCACCTGATCAAACCATGGTTAAGATAAATCTTGCGCGACCTGGCAAATGCCTTCAGTCGTGTGTTCACCAGATAACTTAGAGTTAAGGTGTTTGCCGAGGTCAAGTGGGTTCGTTGCCAAATGTGCTAAGGTGTTTGTTTCCGATTGGTCCCCGAAGGGAAATGATGATGTGTCCGGTTAATTTCAAAAGCTAAATTGACTGTTGTCGATTTATAAGGACTGTCTGATGCGCCGGGAAAGATGATGATCGACGACCACGTTTTAAACTTGATGAATTGGCCGTTGCTTCCAGTTTTTGAAATGATTCAGGGTTTTTGGAGGGTTTGTTACAGTGAGCCTGATACGACAAACGCCAAGTCAAATTTGTTTGTTCCAAGGCAGGTTACAGGACAAGAGAGATGACACATGGCGAAATCTGGTGCATTCTGGGTAAAAAGGGCAGAAATAAGAGAAAAAGTGCAGGAAATAAAAGTGAAAGGCAGATTTGAATAATTTACATAGTCTTCTCTATAGTTTAAGGAAATGTTTTTATTATGCAATTTCTGAGAAGCATTCACGGAGGTTTTTCACAGAACAAAATCAAATCATTGCATGAGAGTGAAGGAATCAAATCAGTTGGAAATGATTGCAGACATGGTGGGAAGTTGGAGAAGATCAGTGGAAGATCAAAATTTGGAGAAGTTAGAGATATTTTGTGCAAAGAATGGACAGCTGTCAGTTGGCTGGAGCTGGTTTCATTTTCCTATATCTCTGATTTTCTTCATTGTTGTAAGAGATGGTGGAATTAACACTGCAGAGGGAGTAATTTGGCTTTTGAGTCCTTGTTTTTTGAGGTTTTCATAGTTTCTTAATTGTACTGAACCAGAGATTTTTAATGAAGAATAGTGGAATCCCAATCTTTTATTGGTGATGTCTTCATATGTATTGCTTTAAATTCTTGTGTGTTAGTTTGTAAGGCACTCTAATATACTGGTTACAAGGTGACTGTGAATTTGTGTTCTTAGTTTCTTTCAAGAAGGGAGTAAGTCTTTGGCACAATTCTGAGAATTTAATAGTGTATGTGAATCTGATGTGTGGGTAGAGGAATGAGAGAATGATTTGTAACGTACTTCATTTGGGTTTTGTGTGTTTAGAGTTAGAAAGTTTCTGGGGATGCACTCTTATTTGACTCTGTGGCCCAATTGATAAGGCACTGGTCATTGCTTGTCATTGCACCTTTCACCATCAAATCTAAAAATCAATTGAACATTTACTTTCTGTTGAAGGGCATGTAATGTTCACAATTTGTATTTGCAGAATACAATGCAGTTAATGATTCTTTGAAGAATGAATCCTAGGTTAGCCTACCTGAGTCTTGAACTCAAAGAGAAGAAGGATTTATCCTTGTCACCTGTGTCATTTCCTAGTCCTTAGAACACTTATGCAATAGGGATCTTGCATAAGACTGGTTGAGTGTTGACTCCCATTTCTTACGATTCTGAGAACTATCCACTATCTTTGTCTGCATAGTAGAAGTTATGTCAAAGAGAAGTTATCATAAATGTAGATTCATGTTTGAATTAGGTACACCCGCCCGAGTGTGTGGAGCTCGAAGTGTAGAAGGTTTGTAGGCCTTGTCAACGTTAGTCTTTTCTTGTCCTCCGGTTTGCAGGAAGAAGTAGATTCATGTGAATCAGATAAACATCCCATGTATGGTTCTCATTTTCTCTTTTAGAATTGGAGGGTGCAAGAAAAATCACTAACAATGACTATCCTTTATATCAACCTGTACTGAAGATTTTGGTTGTTCCTGTTCAACCCTGTTATGTTTAAAGTTGTACGGTCTGTGTCTGCTATGCATGCCTACTCAACATTGTCACTGTCACACCAACTTGTTAAAACTGAAAATCTAGCCCACTAGGATGGCAAGACCGAAGGTTCTGATACAACTGTAATATCCCAACTGCCTGTCTCTAGAAATTTTCTACAAGATACTAATCTCGGGAGGTTGAAATAAGTCTAGTTGGTTGCAAGTATATGAATACAATGTTTCTGGCTCAAATTCTCAGTGGGGAAAAGAACACATGAAAACATAAAATTCATTTAAGTCCCTAATGCTGGATGCATTTCATCATGAAGTTTAACTAGATAAAGAGTTGTTGCAGAGATAGTAATGTGTAATGTCCCCTTCTCGGCAGTAGACCATTTAGATGCCGGATTAGTCTATCTAGCCATTCGGATGGACTAATGGCCGCTCTGAGAAGGATGTCAGCCAGTCACGTCATTGCACAGGCACAGATTAGTATTACGGGCTCAGCTTCTATAGTCAGAATCACTTTATTTATTAAAGTGTGTTATAAAGTCACTTTATGACTTATTATAAAGTCACTTTATGTTATAAAGTCACTTTAAGTTGTAAAAGCGACTTAAGTGAGCTTTTATCCCACATTGCCCAGCTTTTTGTATTTGCACTCACTTTGAGGCTATAAATGAGGAAAGTACACCTCGGTAAAAGTACAATGAGATAATATTAAAAGAAAAAAAAATTCTGGTTATTCTTATGACTGGTCAGTTTTCTCAAGGACGGAAACCCTTAGAAAACATAAGAAGAAGTTGGACGTCAACCCAGCCTCTCTATTTGGGTGAGATTACACAGATTTCACATTCTGAGCTTCATGCATTGTGGCAAGGAGATATTCCAGGTTAGTTCCATTACAGTTAGTTTCAGAAATCTAAGGAAGTGGCAGATAGGTTAATCTATTTATACAGAAGGAAGGAGCTGTCAACATTGATTCAGTTTATAAGTCGAACCCAGGCAGGAATCATCCTTGGGATATGAGCAGTGATTATTATCTACCTTCAGCACGACATATTGGAACCGAGTTGCACACACAAACTAAGTTCATTCGAATGCTGGATAAACAGGAACCAGCTTGGTACGCAGTGACTTGTCTACCTTTAGCGTGAGATAAGAAGTCGCAGTGATTGGAGTTAGTGACTCCCAGTAACTGGCGTGAACAGCAGAAGCGAGACGGATGAATGCCTAGTTCCAACTCACCACCCACACAGGAAACACACAACACGGGGATTGCATCTGAATACACCAGCAGCTGGGAGTTAACCGCACACTGTCAGGCGTGACAGGGAACGCATTACTCAGGGCGGCTTTCACGTGAGCTCCACATTCTCTAACTGCCGACTGGCACAGACACGTCCGCCTGCTACTTACTGTGGTCAACACCAGGCCCAAGCGAGAACAGGAAGAACTCGCAGTCCAAGCTGAGGGAACTGCCGACAGATTCACAACCTCATATTGGCATCTTCCACTGGTGCAGCTAGGTGTAAACCGGTACCACTTCTGTTCTTGATTTCCCTGTAGATGTCTGTGAATGATTTTATGAAGTTCGGATGAAGCATACAACTTGTTATTCAAATATAAACATCTGTTGTTATACGTAATTAAATATACTGCTGACTCTGGTCCGGAAATTATTCTTGTGATCGAATGAATACTGTTTCAGTTTGTATCTTCTGATGAATGGAAATTGCATTGAAACGTCTACCTATATTTAAAGGTGTCTCAGATTTTGGATTTGTTATTAGAAGCATTATACAGTGAATACATTCTGGAAGTGTATAGGTTCTATAGCGTTATCAGTGGTAGCCTCTTTCACAGTGAATTAGACTCAGCTGTCATTAGTGACCAATAAATAGCATCCTATGAAACATACCACACAGTCTCAAGTTGAACACGGAGAATTGTACACATTACAGATAAACCAGATTGGATTGAATTTTCACATATCAGTTTTGGGTCAGCATATTACATAATGCAATGGACTTGTATTTTATTGATAGTTAACAACAGCAGAATAGACTCAGTCACAGTCATTAGTTTACTTATCAAAATTTAGTCCAATTGTAATCCAATACATGCGGATATATCTAGAGTGGGTTCAAACAAAGCATGCACCTGATACTTGACGCCATATGAGCCATTTATCAGAAATATCGGTTGTTTTAACTGGGCTGTTGCATGTACTGCTCTTCAGTCCCTGTATTGTTCTTTCCAGTCGCGCTACAACACGCGCTGTCGGTCGTCTACCAACTGCTCGCTTGCCACCAGCGAACAAGACCAACACAGCACTGTGCTATGTGCCCGTTAATGGGATTCGCGCAGCTGCTTGGAAGCTCATGAAACACCACTTCACACAGCACCCAGGATGTCACAGCTGTCGCTGCTAATAAGAAGCATATGGCCCGGCCCTTCTCAGTCACACACTCCGTCCAAACAGTCCTCCAATGCAAAGCACGGTGTCTCTCCCAATCAACACACAACCCAACGTATGGGCCTATCTTGATACCCAACACGCGAGTCTTCCTCCTCTAACACCCACGTTGGAGTCTTCCACAGAAAATGAAGCACCGACAGAGTTAACAATCTGTCTTGCCTCCATGCCAATAACCAAATGTCTAATTTAATAACAAGACCACTGTAAAGAGCTAGCGTGCAATCGGGTTGCCACAATCTATTTTTATGTCGCCCATACACAGACTGAGTATCCTTGCCAAGAGATCACAAGTAGCAGTGTATGAAGATCGAAATCAGAGAGTAGTTCCAAAAAACTACAATCCAAGTTCACCACTTTCGATGCAAATATGGACCCTGTATGAATCCACCCAAAGAAGAAGGCTAGGTTTGTGTCCAACCTTCCAAGATTTTCCAAGGGTTCGCGTCCTCAGAAATATAACCAGTCACATGAGCAACCTGATGTATTTTTGTTTTATAATTTTCATGATGGTGATCCCAAGGCATACTTTATGCTTTTATAACCTCGATAAGAGGGAAAGCACGGAAAACTAAGCAATGTGGGATAAATATTCGCCCACTGAAGCCTATGACTGGCTGGCATCCTCTGAAAGAAGCCATTAGTCTATCCGGATGAGGAGATAGACTAATCGAGCGCCATAATGGCCTAACACGTAGAAGGGGACATTACATCCAGCATATCCCCTCAGAATTCATGACATAGTCTAAAAGCCTCCTATGAGATCCTTAACTGGGATGGTAGTAGTTTCTTGGACAAATGCATCTTTTGGGAGAAACAGCCAGCTCAACTCCCTTAACATATAATGCTCTACTTTGAGATCAAACATACTATAATGTCTATACTAAATTTTTGAAAGTTCATCACAAACATATGACCAGAGGTTAGAAGCAACTTGTTTATCATTTGAAGAAAAAGGAGTAAAATCATTCCTCCTCAAGTTTACAATATAGATGATATATACAGCTGAAGTCAATGTAGATCTGTTTGCATCCATCCTAGTGCAGGATATAAAGACTTTTAGACTACACAAACAGAAATAAAATCTGGAAATATGATTCAGCACAATTCAAAGCCCAAAGTGTTGATCCACGTAGAATTTTAAAGATAACATTTTAGAACCATGAAACACATAGACAAAAGGTAAAGCTTTTACGTTTTAGTCATCAGTTATGACAAACCATGGCTAAAGGTCAGTAGCAAGAAGGTTCTAACTTCTAAACAAAAACTGAAAATCCTCAGAAGTGACTTACTTGTATTTGAGTAGAACATTTTGTTGTAAGATCTGAATGTTTGTTTTAGGCTTCTTTAGAGCTTGAAGCTTCTGAACAATAAAATCAAAACCCTGCAAACAGAAGCATGAGAAGGTTATAAGATTTGTTTTATCACTCCTTATAGAATCTAGCTTCAGATAGAATCTACAATAACTTGCAAACAGTAGTTAACATTTCCAGGCCTGTCAGTTAAGCTGTAATAAGGTTTTGATCAAGCAAATGAATCAGATAACAATGCTTGAATAAGACCAGAACTCGATTCATCACAAAATGTCCACAAACCTTTGAAACTGCTTTCTGACGAAGCCTCTCTAGCTCTGGTTCTACATCCTTTAAAGCTGCAGAAGTCTTTGCCATGGGATCCACTTCAACATATTTCAACTTCTTACTTAAGATTTGTAAAGTTTTCACATATTCTTCATTTACCTAGACACACAATGCAATCATTTGGTGACTCTCAAATTGTCATTAAGCTTAATAGAAATGGAGAATACATGCAGAAAGATTTATATTCAATTTGTCCATAATACATGAACAAACACACAAATATATCATTGCTCAAGAGTCATGGCACAGCCGTCAACTTAAAAGTTGCAGGCAAAACTAAAGTCAAGCAGATCTGTTCCTACAGTAGATGGTGCACAAACAATCTAGCTCACATTGCTTCAGCCTGAAAGCCATTGAACCATTTATTGTGCCGCAGTTGATGCTTCTGCGGTTCTGCCCATTTATAGATAAAATAAATTTATAGCTACGGCCTCAGAGAAAAACTATTTCTTCACAATTTAAATAGAAACTACCTCTCCTTCCACAATAGTGTCAATCATCTTTGGCGGAACAACAATGTCCTCAATAAACTTTGCTAAGTTCAGCTCAGCTACCTGCAAATATGAAAATAGCTTATTCTTAATATTATTGGACCAATCCTCTGAAGAATACAAATGTGTAGAAACTTTTTCTATTGTGCAAAAGTTACATTTTATAAAATGAATTGTTGAGAATTCTATGGTAGAAATAGGAAACAAAAGAACCCATGCTTTGAAGTATTTGCTAACAGTTATATACAATTCAACTCTATCGACTCTGGGGGTTTTGTCCCATGAATACCACTTCTTCCATAAACATGAAATTGATGGAAGAGGGAAATATTTCATCGTCCTCCCTCCACCCTGATCTGTTCCCCACCAGAGTCCCACTTTCAGCAATACTGGCAAATCTCACTTTAAAAATAACGGGTCATTATATATTGAAAGGTGGAAGATTCCATTAACATCATGCCTAAACTAAGTGGTTTTTTTATGGTCATCTTTGCCAATATAGTACAGGACAAGGTCAGAGGTCATTGTTGGTTGCAATTTTATTCTCATTGACCTATTTTGGTCATTTAAGGAGTATTAAAGACTGACTGAATTATAGCGTTAAAATTCAACTTTTCCTTTCTTGTAGTATGCTCTTTTGGAGTATTTCTTCCAAATTTGTGATCAGCTTCTCAGTAAATCTATTTTTTTTCTATGAAACAGGTCCCAATGAATGTTTTCTTGGCATAATTCTAAGCCATGTCCCTTTTTCTAATTAAGTTAATAGGGGACTCGTTTCTTAATTTCCTATGGACTAAGGGGATAAAGTTCGGAAACTGATTTAATAATAATATTTCAAGTTGGTTCCAATAATTTTATTTCAAAATATTGTAAAAGAAACTTTAATATTATTATTTCAATAATGTGGCAATCTCAATGGGACATTATACAGCCTTATGTAATATTTTATTAAAAACAGTTTTTGAGCACATTTCAGGAAAATTTGAAGGGAAAACAAAATTCAAATTAAAGGGACCAAAAAGAAACTTATGAAGGGAAGACAATTACTAAAAGAAAATTATTCACTGTTTATGAAATCAAAAACCCCACTTTTATCTGATAGCTTGTGCACTTATGTTCATCTATTTCTCCTCATTACAAAAACCTTTGGGATGCTGAGATTTGGAAGATGAAAACACTTTTAGTTTCTAAGCAAGAGCAGTGGACAAAAAGCCTCCTGTTCTCAAATTCTCTGAGGTAGTTTCATCCAGATCACAGTTTCATCCAGACAAAAAGCCTCCTGTTCTCAAATTCTCTGAGGTAGTTTCATCCAGATTGCAGTGTATTTCCATTTCCAATTGGTGTAAACTCCTTAAATTTGCATTTCAGTGTACTGTGTTTATTTTTCGTATTTCAATCTGCTAAAAGCTACTGCTATAATACCCTGTCATTATGATATGTATTTATAATAGCAGTTTGCACTAGCATATGAGCTCTTGCATTTTTATCACAGTGTTGTTTGAATATTTCTATATTTTTGAGAGTATGCTATTCCAAAATGTCAATGTGATTGTTGATGTGTACCATTGATTTATTCTGTAGTTTATGATGACAATCATTTCTATGAGATTTTAGTATTTACATGTGTTGATTAGGGTTTAAATATGAATCTTTTTGCATATATATTTGGTGCAGCCATTTGACAGCAGTTTATATTCACTTATTTGTAGTTTAATTAGCGTTGCATTTATATGTGAGTTCATCATTTTGTGTGAGGGTTTCAACAGTAAATATTGGTATTACATGCTGCCATTCAATATTTCATAAAAGGGGGCATTGAATACTAAATGAAGTACTTCAGATCCTCTTTGCAGACTTAGTCTGATACAAGTTACTCGTAGTTTGATTAGTGGTGCATTTGTGTGTGAGTTGTTCATCATTTTGTGAAAGGGTTTCCATTTCAACAATAAATATTGGTATTATATGCTACCGTTTAATATTTCATAAAAAGCGGCATAGCCTACTAAATGAAGTGCTTCAGAACCTCCTTGCAGATTTAGTATGATACCAGTGAGATTGCTCTTCTGAATACCATGAATTGACACTGGTCAGCTGCTTCCTAGGAGGAACAGCATATATAGAAAGCTGAAGAGGGGGCTTGCCTGCTGGTTGAGGTGGAATTCAAGGACTGGTTTGCAGGTGGAAAGGGCATGATCCAAGAGGGATAGGTTTGAGCTTGTGTACCTAAGAATTGGGGTTTTACAAAGAAACATGTCAACATATAAGGGGAAATTAATTGCTTGTAGAAGTAGCCAAACTCTAATGACACTACAAGTTTTTGAGGAAACGGATGTGCAATACCCATGGAACTCAAGAGGCTTATTTTTTATAAGGATGAGTGTTACTGTACCCCAATCACATGAAGTGACGTTTTGCAATGCCAGCCTAAAGTCAGGTCCAGTTATGTGGGGGTCAGGGGCAGACAATTAAAGGTGTATTCAATATGAATTTTATTAATTAATAGTTTATTAATTGGTTAAGCATGAATGCTTGTCTTCAAATATCAAGATTTTTCAATTCATTCCTCATGGTAGTTATAAAATAACGTTCATCTTCAAGTTGCATAACAATAACTTGTATTAGCATTATGGACACAAATCCATATTATATAGCATTCATTAAAATATTGTAATGTTTCTATAATGGTCATCTTGGTTGGTTTAGGATGTTTCCTTTTTTGCATTCTGTTAATGAGTGTTTCATTAGAAACCTCCTCTTGTAGTCTCTTATAAATAGAGCCTTTTGACTCTATTGCATATATTGATTTATAATAATATAGTATCAGAGCGGGTCAATGAGGTTTTTAAAAGTTTGGCAAGTTTTTTTTTTAAATTGTGGTCTGATCCTAGATAATTTCTGAAAATTATTTAGAAGTTTTAGTTCAATTGTAAACAAATTGAAGGAATTTTCATGGAGGATTGGAGAAATAAAATTGTGGGTATTTATCTACTCGTGATTTGTTTGTAATTGTGGGTATTTATCATGGTCTTTTTCGCGCTTCAGCTCGCATCTCTGCTTTCCTTAAAAATACCCACCATATCTACAACTATCTGCCTGTGTAATGGTTCTCTACATTGTTTTCGGGTCTCCTCTGTGTTTTTCATGCGCAGTCTCTTCGACAATTTTTATGTTCGCCATTTTTTTTGCATCAGGCCTCTGCAAAGCCCGCGTTCTGAGCATCTGCAACCTGCGTTTCAAGCTCTGAAAGCTATTTTTCTTCTATTTAGCGACAGTAAAACAACCCCCACATTTCACTGAATCGTGCCAGTTTTTGGAGTCCTTTTTCTGCCCACATTTTTGGTTGCATTTTCTCACACAACGTCTCACCGTTCATGCAACAAGCCCATGCGATCGCTAATATATTTTCTGCCTAAAACATCAGTAGATCATGCTCTTCCTTCTGCAAGAAGGGTTTAATTTGCAATTTTTGGGGATTTTTGGCCATGTGAAGTAGGGTTTTAGGCGTGTTTGGGAGATTTTTTTTACATTTTTTCTCAACAAAAATCGTCTAGGGTTTCGGGCTGAACATTAGTCTTCATTTTCAGCCAAATCATCTAAGTTTCTTTTTTCTAGCTTGTAAGGGTTTTCCAATTTTCAATAAAATCGAAGGTTTCAGATTTCAGCTAGGGATTTGCACGATTTTGGTAAGAATGCGGGTTCGAGATTCAGGTTCAAGATTTGTCCAAAATTTTTTTGGGTTGGGTTCGGATTCATTTTGGGTTCATCCGTATAAGAATTATTTTTTTAAAAGAAAATATATATATGCATATACATGCAGAAGCAAATAAGTTCATACACCACTATGCTAATATTAAATCAACATAGCAAAATACACCACAACATATATTAACATTTTAGTCCAAATGACATTACAAAATGCCAAAATCCACCGCCATATCAATGTTTTGGTTCAAAACTTAAAAACAATAAGAGGATCAAGGAGTTTGTCTCTCACCTTCTATTGATGGGAATAAAAGAATGGCCAGAGTTACACATGGATTATGATCACGACATATATACATGCATTGATAATGAATAGTGCATAATTTGATGGATGAACAAAAAGTAACTACCAAAGTCAAAAGGTTTGAGTTCGAGTTCAAGTTTGACAACAATAAAATTTGAACGAAGTTCGACAAGGGTCAAAAATTCGGTAAAAATTTGACATTAAATTTACCTTTATAAATTTAAATTTGAAAATAAATATATAAATTATAAATTCATTAAGTGGTTCAAATACTTTAACAATGCTAAATAAATTTGACCACTCCTAGGATAAATTTATAAAACCCATACTCTTAGGATAATGAATTATAAATTCATTAAGTGGTTCAAATATTTTTATAAAATAGTTAAATATATTTTAAAAAACTTAATCCTTATATGTCCTAGGAGTGTGTGCCATGGGGGAGCCACTCCATAACACTTTATTATAATATAAAGTGATGTAATTAAATCACTTAATTTTTATTTAACCTAAAACATTAGGCACTAACTTAATTATTCCAAATTTATTCATAACTCCATCACCTAGACTCCAAACTGAAAACAATTGATACCCATGCCATCACAGTGATGTCTAAATTTAGCAGGTGAACTAACAATCCCTTCCTAAAAAATAGGGATCCTCCCTAAAAAATAATAACTACAACCAAAGTCTCCAAAATGACACTTGAGGTCTCCTGATGTGTTCCGATCAACTATCAGTCAATCCCGAAAAAGTAGGAACCCCTCCTAAAAAACAGGAGATTGTCTCAAGTTGTCCAAAATGGCTATAAAGTTTCATGCTAAGGTCCACAACCCATGGTTGAGTCCCCTATTCACTTTGCTGACCTACGAGAACCTTGATAGTAGGCCAACCTCTACTAATGCTAAGTTGTTTAAGGAAGGGGCATTACAAAAAAACTCAGATCTACACATGGGGTCAAAGGAGAGACATTAGTTGGTAATTTTTCACAAGAGGCAACTAGAAAGCTCAATACTCATCAACTAAAAGATGTGGTTTTCATCACTTCAAATGAATAAAACGGATGCTTGAGCATAGTGAAGCAATCACCTTCAAATTTGATACAACGAGCTCGTCCTTGTTGCAACTTGCTTAAGGAAACGTAGATTGATGAGGCATTCAGATAATGGGATTAGGCTGATGGTTACTTCGTTCTTGGGTTAGATTATGAGAATTTTGGCACCTCAAGTTCCTTATGACAAGGATACAATGGAGGTATTGTATCTAATTGTGGATAGTTTTCAAGATCTTGATGACATCAACAATATTCATCATTCACAAACGGTTGCTTTACTAAAAAAAATTGCGAAATTCAGATTGAGTAACCTTTTGATAGAATTTGGATTGCATGACATGATCTGCAATATGTTTCAACATTTCTTGGTCACAATCAACAACAAACATGAAAAGGAGATTATCACCGCTATGAAGACTATTATGGTCATGTGTATAAATGGAAGAGATGTTTTATCCCAACCTATCTTATCTATGATATTTGTTGTTTAAAAACAAGAATGGGCTCCTATTGGTGCATGTGGGTTGGTCAATAGTGTGTTCAAACAATGTGAGGGAAAATTGAAGCTTCTCTTAAATAAAGAAGAGCAAGTGGAAAAGGAGATAATCAATTCAGAAGTTGAAGAGAATAAACTTGCCTCATGATAAAGATGTGATCGACTTCCAAGATGTTTTCGTAGATGTACATGCACCTATACATACTGAAAATGAATGCAATAAAATCATCAAAATAACTTTGAATGAACATATAGAGTCATCCAATGAAGCCGATACTACTGTAGGAATGGTAGGATACAATAATGTTGATTCTTCCTTTCATTTCAATGGCACAATGTCCTACAAAGAAAAAGAATCACATGCTGCTATAGGTATGGGTTGCACAAGCCTCTATGTTGGAGACCTAGAGATCATTATTGATAATCATCATGAAGAGATGAATTCCCTTGATGATATTGTGTTTGATCATAATGTTGTCACATCTTTCTCACTTGAATACAACATGGTTTCAATTGGTGAATCAGATGATGTAGATGGTGAGATTGTTCCTAGTCTTACAGACTACATTACCGGGTCCGCACCATGGACCCTCGAACCGGGTCCGCACAATGGTGTGTGACGAGTCCTTGCAAGGTCCGTCCTTGGGCTTGTGGGTCCGCACAGGTCTGAACCACCGCGAACTCGTGCGGACCTACAGGCCCAAGGACGGACCCTGCAAGGACCCGACGCGGACCCGGGCCTAAATAGCGCGGACCCGGGAGGACCCGCGGAAAACAACTTAAATGTGGGCCCAAAAAACTATTAAAATGGCATTTTTTTAATTGGTTTTTTGTCTAAACCCTAAAATGACCCTAATAAGGAGCCTCCTATTACATTTCATTTCACATTTGGTTTCTCATTTGGTTCTCTCATTTTGCTCTCTCCATCTTGCAAGTTTGAAGTGAGGTGATTGTATTCGAAGGATATCGATTGTGGAGTTGCAAATACCTTCCAAAGAACAGATTTCAATGTTTAAGGTATGCATTTCAACCATATTCTTTAGTTTTTTTATAGATTGTTTCAAGTTTTTGAAAATTTATAAAAAAAAACAAGTATTTGTAGAAGTTTTGAAGTTTTTTTTTTTCCATTTTTGTTATAGATTGCAACAATGAGTAGTCAAAGCTCAGTGGGTGGTTCTCAAAATTTTAAAATTGATAAAGGGTCTCCTCTATGGAAATACGCTACAAGAATTAGTCAATGTCCTAGAGGTGGGGGGTTTGTATGGAAATGTAGTTTTTGCAACTCAGAATATAGAAGCTCCTACTACCAAGTAAAACTACATTTTATGGGTCCTGGGGGTAAAGGGATTAATATGTGTGAGGGTCCACCAGGGGGAGATAAGAAGGGGCTGCCACCTGGACAAATAGCAGCATTCATTAAAGAACAAGAAGATGCAGATAAATTAGTTGCGAAGGGAAAACAAAGTGGTTATAGTTCCGGGGGAAAAAAAACAATACCAAAACCACCCACTCAAACAGCGTCTAGACATCATTTCTTGCCTATCCCTTCTAGAGAGGATGAAGATGAAGATGAACCACAAGTCACCACCCGCAAGAGAGACCCACTAGATCAAGCATTTCAAAATGAGGCAAGAGATATTGCTGATGAAAAAATTGCACGTTGCGTATATGCAAATGGTCTTCCATTCAACTTAATGAGGTCACCCTATTGGAGGGATATGGTGACAGCAATAAATAATGCACCTTCTGGTTAGCAAGGTCATGGATTTGAAAAGGTGCGCACCACCTTATTGCATAAAGAGAAGAAAAATGTAGAGACCCGATTAAAACCAATTAGAGATTCTTGGGTTCAAACAGGGTTGTCTATTGTCTCTGATGGATGGAAACTTTGATTATTGATGAAAACTTTGATTATTGATGAACATTATGTCATTAAACATTGAATCATGTTACAACTTTCAAACTTTCATGAACTATATTTTAATTCAGTAATTCAATGTAATGATTTTCATTAGAATCATGTTTTAATGTTTATCTTTGGCATTTGGCATTGATCAATGATCAAGCATCATACTATGAAATGATTTAGTTTTACTGTTTTACACTTTTGTATATTTCTCTTATTAATGCACACACACACACACACACACACACACACATATATACACGAACCCCTACGAACCATAATGAAAAAAAAAATTCCTTGAACCCACGAACCGGATTCGCATACCCGAACCCGTCCCCGAACCCGAACCCGTAACTTAGCTTACAGATGGAGGCAACTAAGAAAGTTTAATATATGACAGCCTAAGACCCCTAGATGAATTTGAACAGATTCCTCTAACATTGCAGCCAAGTTGTCTTGAAGACATGGGAACAGCTGAAGCTAAAGACAGTGAGAAAATATATGTTCCTACTCTCAAATTGGCTAATGGTGATGATTATGTATTGTATTCCATTAATGATGCTTAAGATTACTTAGGTACATATGAGTTGGGGAGTGATCTATGCACATGGGGAGCCAATCATGAGTATGGTGAGCACTTTTTAATTGAACAAAGCAATCAGCCCTTTAGTACGATCCGGGTGTGTTGGCACTCAAGTATGATTAAGACCCGACATGGGATGAATTTCTCTTTGATCTTGATGCTTGGGTCTTAGAGCACAATGATTGCATGGAGGATGGCATTGATGGTGTTATTAATAAAAATAATTTTTCTCTGCATATAGCTGATCTTGAGCATGGACATAATGGCTTTGTTGATTTGGATTCATAGTTTGTTGTTCAGAATGATAAGGGAGAGGCACATGTGATTTTTGACAACTTTGAAGATCTTGATGATAGGTATGAGTCTAATTCTTATTGTTACATGCAACATAACAGCAGTTCATCGCCTTTGTTTGATCACAATTGGAAAAGACAATTCTCGGTATCCACTAAAAATGACATACAAGTTTTATCAAGTCTGAATGGCACACATAGGCAAGTTGAAAACATAATCCACAGTGCATCAAGAAGACAAAATAAGATTAATACATCACTTACTGATTTGCGAACAATGAAGAACTCTATGGAAGAAATTAAAATAGCTTACACATGATACATGATAGGGATGTTGCCACCAAGTTTGCAAATGAGACTTTGTCTTTGACTAAGCAATTGAGCGAAAAGGTTAGTGAGCTCACCAATGAGCTTGATTCTACTAAGCTTGCTTTGAAAAGTGTCCAAGAGGCATTTCTTGAAGCAAATGATCAGCTATATGAAGCCAAACATTTCAAAGAGCGGGAGAATAGAGAAATGGCCAAGGAGATCAGCTAGGTAATGGAGGAGTTTGATAGCATTCAGGAGTAGTTCAATCGTGCACATTGTCCCATAAAATCTGAAATTACGATCTTGGAGCAGCAATATGTCTGGGTGGAGCATGGGGATCATGACAGTAATCAGCTGATTGATAATCCCTTGTTTCATGTAGATGCTGATATGACTTTTGAAAATCCATTCTTTGAGTTGGATGATGAAGCTTTTCCTGAATTACTGATGAGAGTAGAGTTGATTACAGGATTTGGGATCTAGGTGCAATTTCTAGCAGTGAATTGTTGATTTAGGATTGGAGTTGTGGGCAAACTTTCAGTGTTGGTTCCATTGTTCACCTTCCAATCAGCACTCATAGGACTAGGGTTTTCGGCATGCCGATGAGTTTGTACACATTACTAGTCCAGTAGATGATTAGTACATGGTTGAGGATTGATGGTAGCGAAGATTTTCTCATTTGAGATGGCTTTTCAGCTACTCCCATTCTCATGAATCCTATGTATTCAGTGAGAATTCTGATTGTTTACTGTTGTCTTAGTTTTCTCACAATGTTTATGTAACCCTAGTCTTCGGGCAATTCAGTTTTGAGGACTTGCAGTCTTTAGTACAACCAATTATGGGAGATTCTTTGGCATAGTTCAATTACTCACCACTATCTCTTGGGAGAGTTTGGGACACTACGCGTCATTGGCAATCTCTCAAATGATGATTAATTGATTGCAATGAGATGGGTCAGCCGGTGTAATATCCCTTGTCGAGACTTTACTTAATTTATCTTAGATTTCTTGATTAGGGTTTGGATTGTAATATTCCCTAATAAGATTAGTTAGTTATTTTATTAAATTTAAGTTGCAATATTCCCTTATTTCTTCTTAATATTTTCTTACTTTCCTTTTATACTTTTCTCCTCCTACATTTCCTCCTTTGTTTCCTCCTATCTTTTCTCTTTTATTTTCTCCTATCTTTTCTCCTTCATTTTCTCCTATCTTATTTACTTCCAAGTTTTCCATATTATTTCTTAATGTTTCTTCCTTTTTTTCGTGTTCTTCAAAATGTTATATTCTATTCCCTTTTATATTCTTAGTGACGTCTCTCTAGAGAAACATGCCATTTGATATCTTGTTACATTAGTTATTAAAATATTAAATATTAAATATTGAACATTATTTTACTTGATTAAAAATGATTATATGTTATAATATAAAAATATTAATATTAACTGATTATGTATTATAATATTAAAATATTTATATTTAATAATTTAAATATTTAAAATGTTATATAAGGAACTATATATATATATATATATATATATAATTTATTATTTATTATTATTTTGTAATTATCAACCATACATTATATGGTATTATAATATAATTAAAATATCATATTATAATTATATTATTATATTATTATTGTTTAATATTTATAATATTAAATATCAGATATATATTTCATTAATTACAAGATGCAAGATTCATATTATAATATTTTACATAATTATATTTAGATATTTATGGTTCGATTTCATTATTTTATAATTATAATTTTTATATTTTATAATTACAATTATAATCATATTCTATTATTTATTTATTAAATTCTCTTATTATTATTATTTATTTAATAAAATTTAATTATTTAATTATTATTTATTATTAAATCTTATTAGAGAAAGGGGACATTACACTCCGCCCTTCCCAAAATTGCTTGTCCTCAAGCAATGTGAACCTTTAGTGTGAGTGATGTCTCCAAATTCCAATTCGACGACCCTACAATGGTAATTCCACTTGAGGTTAGAACTATAATATAGAAATTCATTAAATCTGAATATCTTGATATTCAACTTAAAATACTAAGAATATTACATAGAACTTATCTCAATTCACTGTAGCACTTTTGTTCTATTAAGTGTTCACTCCAAGAATATCTGAATCAAAATTTGACACTCACTAAGAATGCCCCTTGATCAAGCTTTGACGTTCACCAAGAACGCCCTCTGCCAAGAATGATGACGCTCACCAAGAATGCCCTCTGCCAAGAATGGTGACACTCACGAAGAACGTCCTCTGCCAAGAATGGCAATGCTCACCAAGAGCACCCTCTACTAAGCATGGCGGCGTTCACTAAGAACACCCTCTATGGCCAACATTCACTAGGAATGCCCTCTATGGCCGACATTCATGAAGAATGCCCTTTGTGGCCAACATTCACTAGGAATACCCTCTATGGCCAACATTCATCAAGAATGCCCTCTATGGCCGACATTCACTAGGAATGCCCTCTATGGCCGACATTCACTAGGAGTGCCCTCTATGGCCAACATTCATCAAGAATGCCCTCTATGGCCGACATTCACTAGGAATACCCTCTATGGCCGACATTCATCAAGAATTCCCTCTACCAAGAATATCTTGGGTCTCTAGTTTGACATTCACTAAAAATGTTCCTCTTTAATTCAGCTATGAATGTTTATAAGTTTTTCATAAGATTCTCTTCACTATTTTGTTGTAATTAAGTTCTTTATGCTCTCTTAAACCTGCTTTAAATCTGATCACATTTCTGCCATAATATGATCCATCAAGTTCTCTCTCAATGTCTTCTATAACTCATTTTCTCAAGCTGGTATTAGAGTGACAATAAATCTATCACAAATTGATTACAATCTCCTTAAGCTTCCTTCAATATGTTTCATAATGCTACTGTGAAGTCTCTATCATCACTACAAAAATCTTCTTGTATATCAACATATTCTTCTTTCTATATATATGTATGTCTCTTCTTCCAATTATGCTTTTCAATCCCTTGTATGCAAATTCAAGTTATTTTCCTCAACCTTACTTCTTATCCTCTCTTTATGAGACGTGTCTCAACTTTTTGAAGAATGACTTGATACCTACTGTTATAATGGAACACACTCTTTAATCATTGCAACACTTCAGATTATATTTCCTGGTCTATATTAATCACTTATAATTTCAATATATATTATTGAAGTCTGATTCTTATTCCCCTCTATGCTAAATGGCTTTATAATCTCTTTGTTTTATCTTTTACCCTGCAAGATGGCAAGATCATGCTCTGATACCACTGCTCTGATACCACTGTAATGTCCCCTATCGGAACTTTACTTAATTTATCTTAGATTTCTTGATTAGGGTTTGGATTGTAATAGTCCCTAATAAGATAAGTTAGTTATTTTATTAAATTTAAGTTGTAATATTCCCTTATTTCTTCTTCTTAATGTATTTTTACTTTCCTTTTATACTTTTTTCCTCCCTTGAGTTCCTCCTACATTTCCTCCTTTATTTCCTCCTATCTTTTCTCCTTTATTTTCTCCTATCTTTTCTCCTTCATTTTCTCCTAACTTATTTTCTTCCAAGTTTTCCATATTATTTCTTAATGTTTCTTCCTTTTTTCCATGTGTTCTTCAAAATGTTATATTCTATTCCCTTTTATATTCTTAGTGGCGTCTCTCTAGAGAGACATGCCATTTGATATCTTGTTATAGTAGTTATTAAAATATTAAATGTTAAATATTGAACATTATTTTACTTGATTAAAAATGATTATATATTATAATATAAAAATATTAATATTAACTGATTATGTATTAGAATATTAAAATATTTATATTATAATAATTACAATATTTAAAATGTTATATAAGGAATTATATATATATATATATATATATATATATATAATTTATTATCTATTATTATTTTGTAATTATCAACCATACATCATATGGTATTATAATATAATTAAAACATCATATTATAATTATATTATTATTGTTTAATATTTATAATATTAAATATCAGATATATATTTCATTAATTACAAGATGTAAGATTCATAGTATAGTATTTTAAATAATTATATATAGATATTTATGGTTCGATTTCATTATTTTATAATTATAATTTTTATTTTATAATTACAATTATAATTATATTCTATTATTTATTTATTAAATTCTCTTATTATTATTATTTATTTAAGCAAATTTTATTATTTATTATTAAATCTTATTAGAGAAAGGGGACATTATAGCCGGTGTATTTGAGGTCCTTCCCTTGACACTTGGAGATAAAATGTCGATGGTAAGTTTTCGATTGGCAATAGTGGAGGCATTCCTTGGTTGACAGATTGCAAAGTTGTAACAGTGATTGATCTTCATTTTCTTGATGTCATGTGGAGTGATGCTTGGGTTTACGTTATATGGTTGAGCAAGTGTTCTTTCTATTGCCCAGAATCGTAATTGGCAGTGAGTTTGTTGGTGTGGTCTTTTTTAAATTACCTTCTCTCAGGGATTTCAGTTTTGGTTTTGTTGATGTTTTCTTTACGAGGTTCTAGGAGAGGAGTGCAGTTTGAGTATGTTGGTTTATTAGTTATGATCAAAGAAGCACAATATCAGTGTTGTGGTTATAATCTGAGTTTGATTTGGAACCTTGAGATCACTTTGGTTAATAGCTCATCAATTAATAGGAATGTGACAGTTTATTTTGACATCCAGAATTCACTACTATGTTTTTTCAGTTTGGTCCTTTGGAATAGCAGTTCCTTAGGTGATGGGCAAGTTTATGCAGTGCTTGATTTCTCTTCTTGTTGGAGATTGGCAAGATGTCTGTCGTTTGCACACCATGTAGGATAGTGTCTACAATAGATGGTGTTGCAGTTTTCCTAGGTTGATTTCAGACCTTGGGATCATTCTTGGTTTCAATCTGGATCAATCAATTGATTGTGTATTACATTAGCATTGCTTAAGGACAAGCAATCTTTAGAAAGGGTGGATTGTAATGTCCCCATTTTCACAGTTCTCTCATACTGTAGTTGGTGTTGGCTTTTGTGGATTTTCTAATGCACAAGTGAGTTTAAATAAACGACACATTCTGGAGTGATTTTCAAAAACTGGTCCAAGAATTTCTATTTTTCGCGATGGCCATTTTTTAGCACTTACAATTTATGGTAAGTGTCAGTGCATCATAGATTGGACCAATTTAGTGTTTGGACACACTATTTTTAGCAGTTGTTATTTTTAGTGTCTATTCTTGGGGGCCATTTGACATCCTACGTAAGAGGAGAAAATTAATCTTTTTTTGAAAGAATGGTGCCTTTAATATTTGGGAGATCAAAAAGGCAATTTATTTAATCCCACATGGCTTGGTGAAGAGGATCAACCCCTTGGAGAAAGTATAAAAAGGGACTTAAGAGCTCATTTGTGTTGAAGAAACAAGATCATATATAGAAAGAATCTGAATGCTTACTATTGCTTGATATTGCCGTTGTGATTGATTACCAACCATTGAATAAGCATCCTTATAAATACACTAATAGGTAGTCATATATATGTAGAGGTGTGACTCTTACAATAGAGTCACAACTCTACATATATGTAACTATTAATTAGTTTGTTGATTAATTAGTTAAGAAACACCGATTCATTTAGATGGTTATGTATAATAAATACAATTACACACACACACACACTGTGTGTGTGTGTATATACACACATATATAGATATATGTTTATAGTATACATCCCATCAATCACATCGATGCTATTCTCTAACACTCCCTCTTAGCAAGAGAGGATTAATCAGTGTGTTATCACAATCCCCAACTTATTCGGAACTGGATTTAATGATAACTAACACATAACTTCATATCAAGATATCCGACACAGCTCAGGACATCATCATCATGTACTCATCCTGATAGAAGAGTTATCGCAATCCCGACCAATTTGGAACTAGATTTAGCGATAACAGTCAAGATGTCCGGCACATTCCGGGACAACAACTTAATGTAGTCTAATCTTGATTCACATGTCATAATCCCCGACCAATTCGGAACTAGATTTAACAACTCCAAAAAAAGTTCAGCGTCAAGACTAGTGACTACAATACATAGGCATACCTGACACTAGGTTAAGCTATTGTCTAAGTTGTCACCTAGCAATAGTAACCCAACACATATGAAAGATCGTCACCTTTCATAATATAACACAAAATGAATGGTCCCATAAAGTCACACATATGACATCCACCTTGACTCTTCTCAGAGGGTGGATCCACCATGGCTCATCCCATAGAGTGGAAACCAAGACTTCCACCTTAGACTTGTCTATCAAGGACAAGAATCACTTAAGATACAAAATGATGGATCACTGAAGCTAAAACCTTCTTTTTAGCTAAGGCTTTACTTCTCAACATGCCAAGTTTATCTGAAAGTACACAATCTTCTTTCTAGCAAAGGGTTTGGTAAGAATATCGGCTGTAGGTTCTCCATTGAATTGCATTTGTTTGTACTGTCTCATAGTCTTGGTGAATTCTGAGCTTACAAAGTATACACCATCTTGACATGGTACACTCCCTCTGAATTTGTATGACCAAGATCTTGGGGTGCCAACTTAATTTGATCTTCTAGCTTCTCCCTCTGACATATAGCCTTCACATGGTAATAATCATAATTCTCTGCTACAATTTCTTGATTACTAGAGAACCAACAAAACATGGTCTACTCCCTCTTAATCAAGATCCTCGAATGTCCACTGATGTAGATCCTTTAGCTTCTCCCTCTGTCATGAAGGCATACCCTGTTTATATACTCAACTCAGTGTCACTGCAGGATCTCACTTCATGCCTTCCTTCCTCAGAGAACCAATATGAATAATCTGAATAGTTATAAGGTTACATCAGCTAGCATAAGATGCATTTTGATATTTTCCAAGGCCACAACATTAACACTCCCTCTTGGACTTGAGGGAAGATAATAAAGACCTCTAGTATGATGTTTATTACAATGAGTTGTAGTCTCATGATGTAAGGAATGCCTTAATCAGGGATTCTATCCACGTGCATCTCATCAGCAATTATACTACTATAATCTCAGAATTGTTTTACCTTCAATAGTGAACTCCCTCTCAATCAATATGATCGAGTTCGTCCAAGTTGACTAAATCATCTATTTCCTTAGAAGCTAAATTTCACCAACTTCTTGACCTTTCTGCAAATTCATATGGATTAATAAAACATGAGATACTTTTTTTTTTTCAAATATTTTCAAGTATTTCCTTTCGTAAGGTGAGCCCATTAATATGATACTCGTACCCATCGTCCTTCTTCATAACATATCGGTTTCATTCTGATCCTTATGTTAACTTTCTTCTTTACAAAACACATCTCATTATGATAATATCATACATTAACAAATACTTGGCATCAATGTTGCCTTCATTAGCAATTTCAGCCTTCTTCATAACTTATCTGACAAATCTTCTATTATGGTTGCTGACTAATAAGTCACAAGTCAAGTCACTAATTAACTTGTTAATAATTAATCGATGGTATTGATGCTATCGCTTATTATTCCTTTGTTATCGTTTTGTCTCCATATGGTCGCTATTCTTAACCAGATCATCGTATCTCAAAACATACTTAATGATGCAGATCCTTTATTCTCTGTCGGTGCTCAGGCAATTCTCCTTAGCTTTCTTGATTCCTTATAACGATTTATATTTGATAGCGATATCCTTGAATCTTTCCTTATGACAGTAGTGGACGGCCAAAATGTGATCAGGATCGTTTAATGATGCCAATGTTGCTCAACGATAGTGGTCTTTAGCTTGTGAACTAATATGTATCGAGTTGTAATGTCCCTCCTTGGAATATCTTGGAATCATGAGACTACTAACCTGAATTCTTTATTCTTTGTATGAATTACAATCAAAAACTCGTGGATTGATAATGTCAATTGTCTAATATCAATGTTTTGGACAATTGGATGTAGTCTTAATGAGTTGATCTTAAAGGTAAATGAATACTATGTTGTATCTGGTATGGCCCGCTATCTAAAATTCTATTTTTATGCCCTGTGGTAACAAGGCAAGTGTTCAAGGGACTAGGAATTAAATATGATAATAGAATAAGTTGCAGTCTGCTACAAATATCCCATCTTTCAGTAATTCATAAAATTTGTTTGAATGTATATACTCTTCTCTCAAATCTGTCATGGCCATTTGTATTTTCGCCTAAGTATATTGCGAGGCGATTTGGAGACCTTTTTCCCAAAAAATTGTGGCTGGGTAAACTATAATATGAAGGCATGATAATTAGTGGGGCCGGAATGTTTGCTTGTGCATATGTATAAAAAATATTAATGAGCAGTTCAAATATTTCATTTAGTATGTACAGGAGACTTCTATTTAGCCGATATATATAAAGCTTTGCTTGCCGTGAATGAAGCTAGCGAACTGGAGAAACTTTCAGCGGCAAAGTGATTTGGGAAGAAATTTAAGGAAAGAGACGGCATTCATTGGATTCATTCTAGGAATATTTTTTGAAAGACAGTTAAATATTTCATTTTAATATCATCGATTTTGTGGCTTTAATTAATCAAAGCTGCTGATACATATACAGCTGATTTTAATAATAGCGGGACCCGGTCCTCATATTAAAATCAACACTTCTATGAATGAAGCGGTAAAGTGGCTCTTTATCGGGGCTATTATGATATCAATATAAAGAAGTTTAAAATTAATGAACATTGAGATATCGATATATTTCTTTGCCATCAAACTGAAATATATGAAAGAGTTCATTAGCGGTTTCAAACATTAGAAACCTCAAAAGCAATTATATTCATCACGGAGAATACAAGAAGGGGTGCTGTTTGTCGTGAATGGGAAAACCATATCATCAGCCAAGAATGCTTCAGGAACATTGTATCAACACCTGGTAAAATCATTTTGCCTAGTCAAGCCTACGAGAGTTCACAGAGACCACAACATGGTTGATTCTTGTGTTGGGTTCTTGTGCCTAGTCGATGCTATTCTCTAACAATTTGAGGGTGGTTGTGATTTTGGATATCATTATACTATTGGTTTTGCAGGAGCTTATGCTCCTTGGTTTGTGAGGATGACACCCCTTGCAGGGAATATTATTTATGTTGTTTAGATATACAGTCTGGAGAATCACTTGCTGCTTTCATACAAGAAGCACAGTTGTATTCATTGATCATGTAGAGTTCTAATTTGTGGAGTTAGGACGAGGTTATTGCAGACCTGTTGGACTGATTTATTGTTGGCTATACTTATTCCATTGCTGCATGAATTTCTTCTAGGTGGCTGCATGCTGCTGCTAGGGCATATACTAAAGTTTGAAAGCATACAGCTGCATTTTTGGGAGTCCTTTCTTTGCTGTTCTGATCTGCTACAGCTAGCTGCACCTTGGAGGCATTTTGTTGGAAGACACCTAGGGTTCTTGGGCATTGAATGAGTTGGTTTTAACTGCTACGGAAATTATCACTCATTTCCAACTATTGGTTTGTGCATCCCCACATTTGTAATCAGTTTTGAACAATGCCATTTCATATCTGCTGTGTACTTCAGATTTGTACTTAATTCGAGTTCAGAGTTGCATGTTATTTTCATTTTTATTACATGCTGTTATAAATCTGCATTATAGTAATTTTGCATGTCATTTGCATTAGACAAGCGGTGATGGTGAGTAACCCCCTCTCATGCACTCAATGCATGCTCACTCTATTCTTCATATTAATGTACTAGTTAGGCGACGGTGGTGACAAACCCCTGCAATCTAGTTAGCTGCATTTTAATGTCAATTCCACATTGATGTACTAAATGAGAGGCATGGCCATTCCCCCACTCATCATCTAATTGTCTCTTTGAGAATATTGCATGCTTGTCATTTGAAGCTAACAATTTGCAATGCTGACATCTTGTTTCATTAATTCCAAAAGAAAAAAAACTAGGGTGGTCATTACCAATACCAACACCAAACGAATTCTCCCGACATCCTTCAATCTAACCCTAAAGGTGCTCAAATGCCATTTGAACTATCTAGCTATAATAGAAGAAAGCCCTACTAAATTATCTATCATCTAATCTATATCCACCTATCCCTCGCGATAAAGTGACTACTTTTTTATCATAAATTTAGGAAGTGTGATCTTCACCATTTAGTTTTTTCTTATCTCTACTAGCATTTTCTTAGCCTCTTTCTCTCAAAAATACTAATCTCCCAATGTTTTGTTGTCTCTTGGACAACTTTGACTTACAAGGAAAATAGGTAAGCTTCCTCTATTGTATCAATATTTAGCATGCTAACATCATCTTGGATGTTGAGCCTCGAATCATTTACATAATTGACCACCTTCTCTTGATCCATCTCATGGTGCCCAAGTCAAATGACAATCTCATAGAACTCATATATGTAGAGCTTCTTCACATTAAGATCTTTTTGCCCTAGGTTTTAGAGCTTCTTCACCAACTCCAACTAGAAATCCCTTCATAGGGATTTCTCCCTTAATCTAATAATTATCTGATTCCAATAGATGATCCTTTCATGACCACTTCTGACTCTTTCATTTTGCACTTTTCTCCACCAAAAGGAAGCATGTCCTTTAAACTCGGTCTACATCATTCTTACTCTTTGAGGATCATGAATATCCACACACTCGGAATATTCTTCCCACTTGCTGATCTAATCAACCAAGTCTTCTAAATTTAAAGTACCAAACATACTTAAAACCATAGTTCAAAATATTGTTACTAGCAACTTATCGCCAAGGGCAAAAAAAAAGATATCGGCAAATATCAGAGATAAGTCGGGAACTTCTTGGGAAAATATCGGGAACTTAAAAAATTGCTTAAATTTAATTAGACATGCATATTGTTTGCAAAATTCAATAAGGAGATGCATCTAATGAGTCAGTAAATGAGTAAACAAACCAAACAAGCTGATCTAGATATATATAAATGCAAATATGATACAAAATCACATCCTCATGTGGAATGTTGATGGCTCATAGCCATACTCTAATAGTCTGAACTCTAAAGCAAACTAAAAATAGCAAATATTAGTTGACCACCGATCGCCGCACTACATATATTATTCACCAATATTAATGATGTTGGTTACCTAATTGTATTTCATCGCTTCTATAGCTATGCCATTGATTTAGTAACATAGTCATGGTTAAGATATGTCTTTGTCGATAGATTCCTTTATGATGATTGTCTTCTTCCTTACAATGTTCCCGTTAGCGAAAGTCCCTGAGTTTATTTCGAATGGTATAGACCGTGACTAGCAATAATATTTCTCACTCGGATAATCGAATGATTGGCATGAAATCGCTAATTATAATATTGTATATGTGAGTATGATTGCTGTATGAATTGGACCTGCACAATAAGTTCTTTAAATATCGCGATAAATTGTCAATATATCGGCGATAAAGCATCAAAATATCGACGAGAAATTGAAACTTATGAGCCGTGATAACTTTACACAGTTTATCAGGAGCCAATACTTCTTGCAATAAGTTGTCTTATCGCAAAGATATCGGCGATATTTGAATCTATGCTTAAAACCAATGTTACAAGACCTAGACTCAGCTTAGAATAAACAAGCTGATGTTTTTACCAAGACTTGAACTAGACTCTCAAACTTGGCAAATTGAAGAAACAATGAAAATGAACATTTACCGGAATTTAAAACTTTAATCATGCACCCTTTAATAAATAAACATTGAAGACATAATAGACTAATCAAATAGAAACTACTTCGATCACATGCACAAGTATGCATCCATCACATGAGCATAAAAGCAGATTTTAATCAAAGGAAACAAGATTTCTACAAGCCTTGTGAATTATGACATTTATGGCATCAAAAATAAATATCACAACATGGAGTCATGAACAATGGTAGAAAGGAGCATGTATCCCTCTACCTAACATTACTTCTATTAGGGTTTGACTTAGCAAACTATAAGTATAAATGTAATTCAATTGCTAGGAACTTACTTGGAAAAAAGGTCAAAAGAAAGAAAATATGATGTTCTTCCATCCAACATGGCCCAAAATGATTATTTTTTAAAACTAGAGCCAAAGTTCAGAAACAATGCTCCTTTTAGGGTCGAGGGGCAATGCCCCTCATGGGGTTTGGGGATAGTGTTATTGGCATGCTCCTTGTCACGGTATAAAACAAGGTCAAGTGGAAAATTTCACACTACCAAGCCCAAATTAAAAACTCTACGACAATACAAACCTTCAAAGTGCATGCCATTTTTCATATTTAATCGCTTTTGACCAGCTTTCATAAGACCTCCAAACCCTTCAAAAAATGCTCAACTTTCATTCTTTACACTTAAGCATTTTTATCTTCTATTCTTTTTTTCTTCCTTGATTTGTCATAGATATTTCCAAGTGTACCAATTCGGGCTCTTTGAGATTGAGCATTTTGATTAGACTCACCAATCACCTAGATCACAAGTCCCCATACCTTAGTTTGGTCATTTCAGCTCGAGAGTCACTGAGCTGCAACAAGTATTGGCAAACGTTGTATCTATGTTTAGAACATCAAATTTTGTCCCTCTTCCAATCTTGAAAGGGCTCTCAACAATCTATCTTCACCCTCTTCCAAGGTTTGTTCTTCTCTTGCTCTTTCTTTTGTCTCCTTTTCCACCTCATTAACTCCCTTTTGGTAAGGATCTCTTTGACGGTTTGCGACCATGGTAGTGACTCTGGTTTGAAGATTTTGAAAGAGTTCTTCCATTCTTTTTCTAAAAGCAGCCACTCCAACTTGCCTTCTAGAATTCATGATGACATAGATAGACTTCTGCAGCCACAACCCAAAACTTCAGGAATTTTGATAAGGCAACCACAAATGCACCCTACCACAAGGATTAGACCCAATTTCATTCCATTTAATGCAGCCAAGGATAGGAAGCCAAATGATTGACCACTTTCTCCTTGCTGCAACACCAACAAAAACCCCATAACTTAGAAGGGATTAATCCAAGAGACAAACAAGAGGAATTAGGATTCAACTCTAAATTTCGGAACACACGCACACAATGATCGCATAACATGAGATTAGGAACAAAGGAAATCCTGATATTAGTTTCAATTAACATTAAGATAATTACAAGATTCTTAGGGATATTTTAGGAGAGCTTCAATTTGTAAAACCAAACCTTTTACACTCCAAGAATCTACAAAACACTACTAATCAAAGTTGAAAAACTCGGACTCGGCAAAAACTCGGCCGGCCCAATTTTTTTGAAAAACTCGGACTCGCCAAAAACTCGGTGAAAAAATCGGCAATAAATCGGCACTTTTATCGAACATTTGAAAATATATAATTTCTTAAAATATTCTTAAAGCACACACATATACACCAGATTTTAATGTTAGTTTGTGATTATTATGATTTATCTAACACATTTATATTGTAACCTTTTTTTTAATAGATCATCTACTACATTTTATTTCTATAATTGAAAATTATATAGTATTTATTCATAATAAAGTTTGTATATAATATGTATTAATTTAAAGTCACAATAACATTCATTGTTATTTAATCCAAGTAAAAAAATTCAATTGATATATTTAAATGTTCTAGTTATTAAAATTGAACAATATTATATTATATATAATATATTGGTTAAGTTTAATTTAAATACTTTGAAGTCGTTAAATTTTATATATAAGTTTTTGAAATCTAAATTGAATTCTTTAAAATAGAATAGTTTGATTTATTTTATTGTAATATTAAATAATATATGTTATAAATTTGTAAAAATATAACAATATTATAAATTTAAATACATTATAATAATTTTTTTAAAATTATAGTATTATATAATGTAAAAATATATTTAAATTTTAAATGTTAAATTATAAATATATTATAATTAAAAATCAAGTTTATATATTTTAAAATATTTAATTCTAATATATTGGATAAAAAGCAAAACTAAATAACAAATGTGCATAGTTTAAAACATAAAGTATAAAGATATAAAGTTAATTAGAAAAAACAAAAAAAATTAAAATAAAAACAAAACATGTAAAGTCGAAACATTAAATATGAAAGTAGTGGCGAGCATATAGTCCGTGAACAATAATTTTGTTTTGATTTAATTCGACTTGCTGGTAAAGGATGCAGAAAAAGCCCTAAAAATTTGCTCGTGTTTCTTCAAACTTACCCGTCGCGTCTGATTTTCGTCGCTTTTTGCCTGCGAAAAAGCCCTAAAAATTTGCTCGGTCTCTCCCTTGACTTGGTCGCCGAGTTTTTGGTCTGATATCGCCGCGTTTTTGGCGATTTTAACTGAAATAAACGCCGCGATTCATACAAAATATCGGCTACGAGATAAATCGCGATTAAATCGCTTGGCAAAAAACTGAGCGATATATCGCGATACGCGCAATATATCGCCGAGATTTTCAACACTGCTACTAATAAGTCTCACACCATGTAGATTGACTTCAAGCTGCCAACAACCTGTAAGCAAATGAAGAACTCCTTTTGTATTCAACCTGCAAAACTATCTGATGGAAACCGACCTTCTTCAATCCCAACTTGACATTTTATTCTCTCCCTCCAAGTCAAGAGGAGTCCAATCAGAGCCAAACTTGTAACTCTTCGTTAACAACTCCAGTATGGTGCCCAAATGAAGGAATCATCTTTAGCAAAATGTAACCAGCTAAATATAGCCAACTGGGGCATCGCTCTGCAATATACATCAATAAAAAAGGCTAATTGTTCTTGCATGCAAAATACAGCCCCCCATTCCATGGTGGGCTTCAGCAAGTCAAATGTAACTCCCCATACAAATAACTCCTCATCTACGATACATCATAGATGATCTGAAAGGTGATAATGGCCGTTATATATAAATCCCTTCATCAATAGAGGTCATAAACTTGTCATAAACAGGCTGAAAAGTGTTAAAAAGGCTCTCCACATTTCCCTATCCAAGTGGGACACCCAAATTAGACAAAAAATCAATTTGCAGTTAAAATGCCAGAATTACTTAGGAACACAAAAGTTGGAGCCAAAACACACAAACCAATATCAAACACATGAGTTTTTGTTTATTTTTGGTGATGCAGATTGCTCAAACCCCACAATGCTCCTACATAAATTTCATTTGATATGCCCAAAGATATCAGAAATCGATCATGGTGCTGACTGTGCAGTGGACTAAAAGAAGATGTAACACTAGATAACAACCAAAGATGGAACTCCAAAAGTATTAATAATATAATATAAACTGTCAAAATAATAAGCATCAAATTAAAGATAGAATAAGCATTGTGGATATAACAGCACATTGAAGTCAAATAAATTTGCCCACCTTCCTATTCCTTAGCCTCAAACCCTTGCCCATTGATTTCTCCTGAAGCGTCTTGATTTCTGAGCTGATTGACCCTATTTCTACCTGCAAAAGCAAATACACTTTCAAATATCAGGTAACGAAATATGAAAATCATTATCAGAAAGTCCAGAACTGCAAGATACATAAACGCACCATGGTACTATGAAAACTAACCAATTACAAACAAGTGACAATATAAAATGTGATATTAAAAGTCCAAAACTCAAGACAATGAAAGAGTGAATGTAATGTCCCCAATTTTGCTAGCATTGGTGTTTCAAGGATTAGCCTATTATTTTGATCCTTGTAGGCTAATTATTGTGGATAGAGGGTCTTCTGAGGCAATGGCTTGGCTTGGGAGGGTCTTGTCTTCTCCACAATTCAGTAAGCTACAGGTTGGTCTTCGTTTGGCTCAGATTGGACTTCATTTGGGCTTAGATTTGTGTACTTACTATTTGTGGTAAGTTGGGTGTTGATTGAGATGGACCCTTTCTATTTTTGGAAAGTGCATTTGGTCACATGGAGAAATAATAGGTATAACTCCTACTTCAGATGACATATTTAAATGATGAGTATTTTGGGAGTTATTACATTTTTAGTGGCCGAATTATTATTAAATTATTAAATGGCTTATATAAAGTTATAATCTAACTTTATAATTTCACTTAAGTTGAGGGTTAAGTCATCATTGGAAGGGGCCATTATTTAATTGATTATTAAACCCAAGTCGCATTATTATAATGATATCTTATTATAATAATGTTTTAAAGGAAGTTGTTAAAAGGGAGTTGTGTTGAGTGGAGATCATTTAGGAAACTTTCACAATTTTAGAAGTTGAGTTCTTTTGGAAACTTTTATCAACAAAGCATTATAAATATGAGCTCATTTCTTTGGAGAAAGCACGCTTGAATATTTATTTGCTTTCGTTGCCTTTGTGGTTTTTCTGAGGTTCTAAAGTTTGTGCCCTTGCTGAAGTATAAGGGTTTGTTTTGAGGATTTGTTATCCACTACTGAAGTATAGTGGAAGATTGTTTGAAATCGGTAGTGCAAATTGCTGCTGAAGTATAGCAATTTGATTTGTTTTCTCAACTGCATTAACTGTGCAAGAGAAGCTGATGTTTGGTGATGTTTGGTCTTCACTTCTGGAGAAAACATCAATATTTTATGTTGGATTTGAAGAGCTGGGCTCAAATTTGTTTGGAGTTGTATCTAAAACATTATTGAAAGTTAATACATAGCTGCCGTACTGTTATTGGAAGGAGCTGTGTCATTATTTAGTGGCTGCGATTACACTTGGGAGGCTGCATGATTTTCTAAGTGGCTGCGTGAGACTTTAATAGGCTGTGTCTCTTTACATTGTGGCTGCGTGGATCATTTCAGAGGTGTGTTGATTATTTTCAGGGCTGTGTGGAATATTCTTAGAGCTGCATTTGGAAGTCTGGAGTGGTTGCAGCATTTGTGTTGCTAATGAAATGAGCTGGATACATTCCTATCTCTCTTCTATGTTGTGTGACAACCAATAGTGGTTGTATGTTCATTTGGTGGCTGTTTATAATGATCTTGAAAGCTGCATCATCTTGTTGGAGGTTGTGAGTGACTTTCTTTGGCAGCAAATTACCTTCAACAGTCATTTGGAACTAAGGTGCATTATTTAGAATATTAATATCAATGTAATGATCATGTTTTATGAGGCATTGGATAAAATATTGTATTTGGTAGACATTCAAGTGAAATAAATTTGTTGTTGTATTTATTTGAATGTTAAAAACATTATCAAAAATATCTTGTATGTTTGGAACACAAGAAAATTGCAATTTAATTTGAAGAAAAAATCTAGTTTGCGATTGAGAGCCAACTGGGTTTTTTACAGTGAACTCTGAATTTCTCTTCCTTTGTAGTTTAATGGTATTCCAGCGTAGAGTTCCTAATGTGGTAGACTTTCCATTTGCTAATGTGATAGACTTTCCATTTGCTCATAGTGCAACAAAAAAAACTTAAACGGCTAATCTATAAAACTGCAAAATTATCAGAGGAAGGCAACAAAATAGCTAGCTTTCAAATTGCAATGCTGACAAAGTGTTTAAAACAGTTTCTAAACCAGATACTCTGATGTCATGTCTTGTTAATAAACTTAAGCACAGAACTCAATGCTAAGAATTGAAATTGTAGATATGGTATTCAAACATGGGTGGAGTGCACTGAACAATACAAAGTCACTCTATGAGATTAACTATCATGGCTCAATGGTCGGGTGCTGTCATGCCCAAAATTAGGGCAAAACACACACAACAAAATTTTTTTAAAAGGACACTAACTACAAGGTTGCATACTAAGGTGCACTAAAACTCGAGAAGCCAAACACCAACCAATACACTTAACTCACAAGGGGATTCGTGGCATGCGCTGGCTTGCCAACATCCCCTATACGTTAGGTGCACTAATCCGATGAAACCCCTAGCTAGGGTTAACCATTAAGAGATTACGAGGGAGAAATCCCTAAATCAAATCACTTCATAAATAAGACAATAATGCTTGATTTAAATAAATTAACATTAAAATTCCCTTAGTTTTATTTGTAATAAGAATAATGTGAAAACAACGTAGGTATTTAAAACATTAAAATAATGTCACAATTATTAATTCAATAATAATTGTTAGGGGTTATTATCATACCTAGGTCCCACCTAGGTATTATAAAATTAATTACCTTCCTAAATAAAATATTGTCCAAAAGGAATAATAGTGTGTTGAATTATAAGAGTCAATTAAATCAATCATTTATATTATCACAATATTAAAATTCCATCAACACAATCATCAATTAAAAAAAATATATAAATAAAGAAAGAAAAGGACCCAATATCAACACTTAATAATAAATGATCTAAAATAAAAATAACTAAATAGCATCTTGCCCCAAGGAAAGAATCAATTCAAATCCCAAATAATAGGGGGAACTTAAAAATCAAAAAGGCAAGTAATTAATAAAAAAGAAATACATGTTTTAAAGAATTAAACGAGGAGAAAGAAAAATCTACATAATTAATTACTCACTGACTTTTTCAGAGTTAAGGAAATTTCTTATTTAATTTTGAAATTTATTTATCTCTGAAAAAGTCAATGAGTAATTAATTATGTGGATTTTTCTTTCTCCTCTTTTAATTCTTTAAAACATGTATTTCTTTTTTATTAATTACTTACCTTTTTTATTTTTAAGTTCCCCCTATTATTTGGAATTTGAATTGATTCTTTCCCTGGGGCAAGATGCTATTTAGTTATTTTTATTTTAGATCATTTATTATTAAGTGTTGATATTGGGTCCTTTTCTTTATTTATTTATTTATTTTTTTAATTGATGATTGTGTTGATGGAATTTTAATATTGTGATAATATAAATGATTGATTTAATTGACCCTTATAATTCAACGCACTATTATTCCTTTTGGACAATATTTTATTTAGGAAGGTAATTAATTTTATAATCCCTAGGTGGGACCTAGGTATGATAACAACCCCTAACAATTATTATTGAATTAATAATTGACATTATTTTAATGTTTTAAATACCTACGTTGTTTTCACATTATTCTTATTACAAATTAAACTAAGGGAATTTTAATGTTAATTTATTTAAATCAAGCATTATTGTCTTATTTATGAAGTGATTTGATTTAGGGATTCCTCCCTCGTAATCTCTTAATGATTAACCCTAGCTAGGGGTTTCATCGGACTAGTGCACCTAACGTATAGGGGATGTCGGCAAGCCAGCGTGCGCCACGAATCTCCTTGTGAGTTAAGTGTATTGGTTGGTGTTTGGCTTCTCGAGTTTTAGTGCACCTTAGTAAGCAACCTTGTAGTTAGTGTCCTTTTTAAAAAAAAATTGTTGTGTGTTTTGCCCTAATTTTGGGCATGACGGTCAGGTGCTTAAACAAAGAGAAAGAAGTGAGTCATAATAAGAAAAAATATCCCATGTCATTTCTAAGGATTGCCATATAGTTTTCAAAATCACTAAGTTCTAACAACCAATAATACTATAATTCATAGCCCACAAAGACCAAATCTAAAGGTCGTAATTGATAAAGATGAGTTGACAAATAACAGATGATAATAATGGTACAGAAATATCCAAATAAGCATTTTAATCATGGTAATAGATCATGTAACAAAGTATTCAACTATGTCTCAAAATTAATATTTTATTGTCCAGGAAAGGATGCTGAAATCAATTTTATATAATGGATTGAATCTAGACTAAGGCCACCTAAATATTAGACAATAACAGAAGACTACCAAATGTTAAAGTTTCATACCAGAATTGAAGATAAACAGAAAAAACAAAATAATAAGCACTAAAACACAACAATTTATCCTGGGAAAACCCTCCTCAAGGGAAAAACCCAGCCACACCAAGAAATATCACTTTATTGAATAATGAATGAGGTCTGAATATAATATTCAAACTATTAGACTGGACAGCCCTTTATGAATGCTACACTATCTTTCTCTTTACAATAATATTGACTCGCACAGAATAATGACGATAGCCTTAGCACACAGAAGAATGAATGTATACACACAATACTGATCGCATACATATCACCTACAGAATACTCATACTAGGCTCAGCAATATGCACGATAGCTACATATACAATTATAATCATAATCAATAGACACTAAGTATCATCCGCTGTAGACACTGAATCTGAACAACACCATATATGATGCCTCAACACAACAGCCACAATCACTGAAAGCTGTGGAATACATACAGCTGAGAACCAAAAACCCAATGCTACAGGAAAAACTCTCCAGCCCCACAAAAAAAGGAGACACTACATAGTAAAAAACTGATTCAACAGCCACAAGAAATGTCTTTCCAGATGCAAGGTAGTGACTCTCTGATGACCAGCACTTACGCAAGGATGAGACCTCTTCGTTACCCGAACAGCCAAGCAAGAATCAACTCTTAGCTGACCAACAGCCACATATGCAAATGGCTCTTTGATGACTGACGGTATCCAAGAATGTGACCCTTCATCTGTTGATGTTGAAGACTCTTCATAGTCTTCAAAGAGCGTGACTCTACATTTATATGACCATTCATTATTGAAGACTCTTCGCAGTCTCAATATGCCTGATCATAAGAAAGGATTAGTGTTCACAGCAGCAAAACATAGTCATCAACTTTACACAGCAAATATCACAAAGAGAATGCTGAAGCAACCATCACAAGTATAGCAGATAGCTCCTATAGCTACTAATCTTCAACACTCCCTCTTAGCAAAGGAGATATCTTTCCAAATATTCAAGTCATGGAATCTCTCAACGTGACACTCACAATGGCTTCACCCATTGTGAGGAAAACACAAATTATCACGGAATCTCTCAAGGTGGTAGCAGTATGGAGTCACTGAACATGATGTTCACCATGGCTACTCCCATGTGTGAAATAAATGTAACCACAAGCTCGCATCGCGGAGTCACTCAACATGATGTTGTCATGGAGTCTCTCAACATGACATCTACTATGGCTACTCCCATGAGTGGAAAGAGCAATACCTCCATCTCAAAGGCAAACAAGGGCTTTCACCTCAAATTTCTCCCTCTTAGAGAAAAATGCATTACAAGGGCTTTCACCTCACATTTCTCCATCTCAGAGAAATATGCATTATAAGGACTTTCACCTCACATTTCTCAATCTCAGAGGAATATGCACTACAAAGGCTTTCACCTCACAATTCTCCATCTCAGAGAAATATGCATTATAAGAAATCTTCATGATGATGTGACTCCCTCTGAAGCTCCAAGCACTTGCATTAACGTCCTGACCTCCTTGTTCAAGATTGCCTCCAATGCTTGCCTTAGAGGAATGGTTTCAACACATGCCTCTGAAACTTCGGACATGCTAGAGTCCAGGACTGTCCTTCTTGACTTCATCCCAGATCACTCTATCTTGAATAAGTTTACAGAGCTACCAATGTCAAATTTGGCCTTGCAACACTGCAACCCACTTAGCTGACATCTTCACTTCTTCATAGAACTCCCTCTTGATCGCTAATGCCTTAGAGATTGCAAAGAAATTCTCTGGAAGTGAACTCCCCTCTATTGATCTTAGAACCTTAATGCTCTCAACACATGCCTTGAATTCTCGGAATTTAACTCCCTCTGAAACTCTAACCTGATATGATGGAAGAGTCAATGTAGAGTATTTACACACTCGAACCAGACAATAAACTAGACATGCTTTGCCCACTGCAAAGAAAGAACCCACAGGTTGCAGTTACATCCAGATACAAGCCCTCTGTCTGTAACTTCTTGCCAAGAACTCACGCAAGATGAATATGCATTTTAGCACATAATAAGAGCAACTGATGCTGAAACTACCTCTCATCAAAGACTCCCTCTCAGCAAGGGCAACATTCTCACAGCTTTGACTATCACAATAAATTATAGTTGGCTCTAATATTTGACCAAACAAAGAGCTTTCAAAGCTACACTGCTTCACGAGCTTGTTGATCCTCTGCAAAGGACTTGGTACTCTTCCTATGCTGCTCAAGCTCCCTCTGAATGACATTTCTTCATAGACTCTTCTGGATTGAATGATGGGCTACCACTTTCCTTCAGGAGAAATATAAGAAAATGATGCCTTAACTCTCAAGATGGATCTTAGCACACACGCAAATTTGATCAGCTACACTGCAAAAATCCACCGCAAGCCTGCATGCATCATGAGTACAGCTGGCATTAACGCAGGTACAAACCTCAAGAGGTGGTGCCTTAATCTTCCCACTATACAAATAACCCAGCAATATCATAAAGGCATTGAAGCCAACATTTCCCTGGGTGGAGCTTCTAATTTCATTTGTATGAATGTCTACACCTTCCTCAGGGGCTTTTGCAACAGGATACCACAGTTGCCCATCACTGCACGTACCCTCGTCATTCTCCCACCAACTTCCTCAACATCAAGATGCACTGATGGAAGCTTCAAAGGCACAAACTCCTTGTGATCTCCGTGGAATACTATAGCACTTTGCCTATCTAGCTTTAATGACAACAATCTCGGCTGAAAGTAACCCACAGCTAGTAGATCAATCATTCATCTGCTCAACATGGTGACTCTCTTGATTCTACCAAGGTTTCCTTAATAATGTCGGCTCAATAAGTTTGGAATTTTACCACTGTAGCGTCTTTGCATACATATAATTTCCAATTGCCAACATTAGAAAGTTTGGGCAATAAATATTAAAACATCAAACCTAATAAAAAAACTTCCATTAGAATAAACCATCAAATATGAATAATAACAATTTCAGATCATCTCATTACTTCATAATGACATATAATACTCAAATAAAATATTCCAATTTAAAATATAAACTCTCCAAGCAGCCACAATATTAGATTTGATAATAGGACTTATTTGCAAATTTATCCAAACTGAATAGTTCTACAAGACTTCCCCTGCAACCTACTCACGTCACATAACCATCAACAACATTCTCATACTATAGGCTCTACGGACTGACCATGAGAGATCAGCAATTTCTCCTTCCATTGCCATTGTTTTTGTAACCTCAACATTCACTGATAAATTTTCTATGGCCTTTGTTGTTTCTGACTATAAACCTTCTCAATACGACCTGGCAAGATTCAAAAGAAAAACGAATCCTACAACCTTGCATTATTGCATCAGCCTTGGCAGGATCAACAATTGCAGTCTCATCATTAATGACCACAAACGCAGCAAGTGTCGACGCAGCTCTTTCCTGAACATCCTCCGAACTTCCTAGAGTTCCTCTCTTTCCGATTCAGACCTCTGTTTTATCGCCCAAATGAAATAATCGTATTCTTCCAATCCTTGTTCCTTTTCTTAGTTAATATCTAAGCATTCTCCAATTTGTATATTCACTTATAACTTGGGCACTCATCCATTGTTAACCATGAGCTCTGAGATTGACAATCGTTCCCAGTATCAATCTTAACCTTCTTGCGATGAAAACCAGAGATGCAAAGATATAATAACTCTAATATTGTGGGATAATTAGCCTTCCAAATTGAAGAATCTATGCTGAACTAAGAGCAACTCCACGCGCATGAACAAAGGCATTGCTTTCTCAGCAGGAACAATTAATATTACGAACAAAACACAGGAAAAATCCACGTACCAAACTAGGAAACACACTTCAAACTATCTTCTTAGTTCCCACACACAGATTTACAACAATAGTCTTCACTACTCTAGAAGTAATAGCACATGTGATTCTCTTCACACCAACTTCAAGGCCTCTAATCTTCTACGCTGGCAATGGGACCGCGTGAACAAGGAATTCATATATTCTCAATGGACGGCTATTAAGAAGTCTACAACCTATCCTCTTGTCTCATGCCTGGCATTAAAATACACATATTTTCGGTGTTCTTTAATAGAGACTACCTTCAAGCCACACACTTCAATTCATAGGAATTACAGGAACCTCAAATAATACACAAAAAGAGCAAAGTCAGAAGACTTGACCAAGAGACTTCCACAATGCGTTCTCAATGCTCAGCAACAATGAGAAGCCACCCGTCTTCTTAGCAATTTTGTTTGATAAACTATGGAACATGAAAAGACTCAAACAAGAAACGACTCCTATTATTTCCAGTAGACATATTTCCAAGATGACTGGCAGCATAGACACCCTGGTTTGGATAGGAATTCTCCACCTTGGCTCATGTTTTGTTGGGAGAATAAGCAAGGCTATGTTAGCAATTTAAGTTGTCATTAGTGTAAATTCACAAACACCATGCACGGGTAAATGCTCACCGGTCACTCACGTTACTTAGAAAACACCGGTAGACTAGAAACAGAGTGTATGCATCAGTAGATAAAGAACAAGGAATACACTGGTAGACCGACTTAAGTACATAGTACCAGTCTTAGAGCGTATATAGAGTTAAACCGGGTATAGGATGTACCGGTCTAACTGTCTAAAGATCCGCACCAGATTTTGCGGAGCAGTTTGAGTTAAAACCGGATTATACGGGACATCCACCACTCTGAAGTGGAGTTAGCTTTTTAACAAGAGTTAGCTTTATTTCTACAGATGTTTTGCAAGGTAAACTCCAAATCATAACGCATAGCTTTTTTGCTACTTGCATGATTTATCGTTGAGTTTACAGCCTGGCGGTTCTATGAGTTAAGAGTACCATTACGGTGAACTCTTGTATAAATACAAGTCATAGGACGCAAGAAAAGTGTTGTTGATAATTGGTGAATGCACAGAGCAGAGGAGAGATACCTTCTGAGAGAAGCGCTACAGTCACAGAGGTGAAAGGCAATAGAGATCAACAGGTATGATCTAATCAGACAATCAGTGTCATAACAGATCATTTCTTTTATTAAGTGTGAAAGCAAATTGAAATCCCTTTTATCAAGGTGGACCTAATCGGTTCTTTGTAAAATCCCATAACAAGGTAACAGCATTGTTGGTGTTAAAAGTCTTCTAACCAGGCGACTCTTAATAGGGTTAAGATCTTAACCGATCTTTTGTAAAATCCCTAAAACGGGTAGCACCTTAACCAGTGCTTTGTAAGCTCCTAACAGGGCACCTTCATTCTGCAATAGTGAAGTTGTGAGCTCTGTCTCACCATGGTTTTTCTCTTCTAACCGAGGGTTTCCACGTATATATCTTGTGTTGATCTGTGTACTTTTACAGTTATGAATGTTTGTTTTTACTTTTCTTAGATTACAAAAAGTACTAAACAAGATTGGAATTATAGTAGGAAATAGTTCTTACTGATTCACCCCCCCCCCCCTCTCAGTAACCGGTTGGTAACAACAGGCTACCAACAGCAACATCCATAGCAGTTGATCTAGCCAATGATTCTTCTTGTGATTATGCCCTAAACTAATCTTCCTCTACATAATTGAATGAAACATGGCACAAATTAGGCGACAACGCACAACTGAAGGGCCGGGTGTGGGTGGCGAATAGCGCTATCTCTAGTGGGGGGGGCTATGGGCGGTATGTGGTATTGGTTTGTCTATGTCTAGGCCAATACTTGGGCTGGGATGGGAAGATATAGGTTGCGCTCTCTTCTTAGATACACCGGAACCTGCAATTAACCCTTGTTCTTCACTCAAACTTCATCAGTAAATATTATTTACAGCAATCAATATAAAAGCCCAACAATTTAATTCTTTCAAAATTCCTGTCACATAAAATATATGCTCAAAATGTTAGTCATTTTTTTATCACCTCTTTCTCCCCATCAAGTATCGACTGCAAAACAAATGCCATGAATGCACCATGAAAGATATGAGAAAATCAATCTAGCTAATGCCGAGAAAATAGAATGCCTGCCAAAATAATATAATGATAGAAGAACGGAGACACTCCAAAACCGCCTCCTAAATGGAATGAAAAAAAAAATGCCTAATGAATCCCTAGCAAAGAGAGACATTATGCCCAAAATCCATTCCAAGCAAAGTTCCTCCAAAAAGACTCTTGATTGATTGAAAATAGTTCTCCCCATACCTGATGGTGCAAAAATTCAATATGCCCCCAAGCAATCTTATACAAACCTTCTAAAATTGAATACCCTTATTTGTTGTTATCCAACCCGCTCTAATACCATGTTAAAGTTCTATACCAAAATTGAAGATAAACAGCAAAAACAAAATAATGAACACTAAGACAACAATTTATCCAGGGAAAACCCTCCTTGAGGGTATAACCCAGCCACACCAAGAAATATCATTTTATTGAATAATGAATGAGGTCTGAATACAATATTCAAGCTACTTAGACTGCACACCCCTTTATGAATGCTTCACTATCTTTCTCTTTACAATAATATTGACTCACAAAGAATAATGACGACATCCTTTGCACACAGAAGAATGAATGAGGTCTGAATACAATATTCAAACTACTTAGACTGCACACCCCTTTATGAATGCTACACTATCTTTCTCTTTACAATAATATTGACTCACACAGAGTAATTATGACATCCTTAGCACACAGAAGAATGAATGTATACACACAATACTGATCACACAAATATCACCTACAGAATACTCATACTAGGCTCAGCACCATGCACAATAGCTACATATACACTTATAATCATACTCAATAGACAGAATGTATCATCATCTGTAGACACTGAATCCGAACAACACTATAAATGATGCCTCAACCAAACAGCCACAATCACTGAATGCTGAGGAATACATACAGCTGAGAACCAAAAACCCAATGTTACAGGAAAAATTCTCCAGCCCCAAAAACACTACATAGTAAAAACTGACTCAACAGCCACGAAAAATGTCTTTCCAGATGAAAGGCGGTGACTCTCTGATGACCAGCAGTTACGCAAGGATGAGACTCTTCGTTCTTCAAACAGCCACGCAAGAATAAACTCTTCGTTGACCAACAGCCACATACGCAAATGGCTCTTTGATGACTGACTCTGTCCAAGAATGTGACCTTTCATCTGCTGATGCTGAAGACTCTTCATAGTCTTCAAATAGCATGACTCCACATATATACAACCACTCAGTATTGAAGACTCTTTGCAGTCTCAGTATGCCTGATCATAAGAAAGGTTTAGTGTTCACAGCAGCAGAACATAGTCATCAACTTTACACAGCAAATATCACAAAGAGAACGCTGAAGCAACCATCGCAGGTATAGCAGATAGCTCCTGCAGCTACCAATCTTCAACACCAGAAGCAATATATTAACAAAGAATTCAATGGCATTATTGTCAAGCTTCATATCTCACAGTCTAACAAACAAAACCACTGGAATTGATAGGGCCAATCTAAGTGCACCAAGGTAGACAAATTTCAAACATAGGACTTGTTTCGAAGGAACTGTTGACCGAATCACAGTAAAGACAATTATATACAATCATTAGCTTCACATGGAATGAAAGGGTGTCTTTTTAAATGTTCAGCATATAAAATTATGTCAACCATCCACTTCAAGAAGATCAAAACATGACAGACATCATCTTTCAGAGTATGGGAAACCAACCCACAGATGGGCTGGATGACCAACTGCAGACATTATGTTTATTACAATTCATTATACTGCCTTGTGGTTAGCTCACTAGAAGGCTGATTCATGTTCCAAGGCTGACAGACAAGAAAGAAGAAAGAGTCAACTATATATTAGGCCAACTGTGGGATGAGAAAAGGCCGATCCTACAAATTGAAAAATGACATGACCCTATTGGCCCCCCATGTTTATAACAGTGTTTCTTTGAGTTTTGGGGACAAGCGAGTGGATTTTGGAAGGGCAATTTTTTTCCCACATTTTGGAGACAATGGAGGGAAAGAATTAATATAATATATAAAATTTAAAACTCACCACTTGGCAGAGCCAATTTTGACACAGACTTGGTAACTTTGCAAAACTTGGCTCAGCGAGTTAGTGGGGTATTACTTGGCTGACAAAATATCTGTTGGCAGGTTTTAAAACCATGGTTCAACGTATTTCATTTAGAAAGAAAATGATAAGGATCTCTTATTGATACTTATGGACAGCCTCCTGGACTTTTGTAGTTTACCGTTGACTTAGCCTCCATCTACAGCAGGGCTCTTAGCTGGCACTTAAAATAAACCTTTGACAAGCAATATGATAAGATCCCAAGCTCGCTTCTGGCTCAAATACAACCTCACTTTCATTAATGGCTGTGTTTTACAATGTATTCTTAGCTTCTGCCACATTCTTGCTTTTGTATAGAAAAATAGATGCCAAAGAGTTTACATATAAAATTTTGTGCATTTGAATTGTTTTCTTTATTTTATCTTTTCTTGGGGTCCACTGGAGACAACCAAATGCCTTGATATTCCAAGGATAAGTGAGGGAGGCCAAAACATTCCCCAGGCCATGTTGCTGACGGCATGGCATCACTGAACATCCTAGAGGCATCCCCCCTCTGCCAAGGCATCCTGCAACATCTCCAGTAGTGGCTGGGGCTCCAGGAACAGCAAGGACACATTTCATCTCTGTCCCAATATTCCCGGGATGCATGCTTGTAGGCCACTGCCACACAAAAACATAAATGATAGAAAAAAGGGATAAATTTCCAGTAAATAAAAAAAGAATAATTTGAGAAATGGAGAGTTGTAATATATTATAAAACCCCACCCAACTATAATTCCCTCTCACCCAGGCCCTACTATTCTAAGTGAACTTTCCCTGCTAGTAAACAGAGATGCAACTGTGAATGCTGCAGCAACACTGGACACAGTCAAAAGGTATATCAAATATACTCACTTTTGCAAATCTTTTTGACCAAAGTAAATAGTATACACACTGAGGAAGATGCTAAAGAAAAGGGATAACTGCACAAACTAGAAGAATATTTCTGATCCTTTTCAACCATTCTTCTATTTACATTGAAAATTTTATCGTCATGGTTGATCCCTCTTCTAACATGGATAGCTCTTTTTATATTGCAAGACACCTTTTGTAATATACCTTGGCAAAGAAAGTCTCAGATCTGAAACTTCTTTAAACTTTTTAAATTACGACTTTGCAAATCAATAGAAGCAATTTTGGGGTGTTTCACTGTCCAATCTGTTATATCACTGGCCAATCTAAGTGCAATGGCCAATCTGGTGTTGGGGTATAGTTGGGTGAGAGAGAATTATAGTCGGATTGGCCATTGCACTTAGATTGGCCATACAATTATGACAGTGATATCACTGTCCAATCTAAGTGCAATGGCCAATCTGTTATAAATAGCAAAATACATCTGCTACAAATTATCCAAAAACTATGAGCAAATATTTAACCTGAAATGTACAGCAAGCTCACAAACTTTCAAGAAAACTTCCCAAACTTACAAGGGTTTCTTATGATATAATGACTGATTTTTACAATGGAATAACAACAAACTACAGCCACAAATCTGTCATAAATATCTGCAACAAATGAATACTCCAACCTCAAAGAACTTCTACAAAAGAAACTGGAAAACTGAAGAAAATCTAAACTATTATGCACAATGACAATCTTTGTATGAGATTATACTCCGGTAATCCTTGACTCTCATCTTACATCATCTGGAAATCCTCTAACTCCCATCCTTAGATCACCTAGAAACCTTCAAACATCGCGTTCAACAGTCTCCTCCACCAGTTTATCAGCCACAGAAGAAACAAGCATAAGCTCAACAAAATCTGCAACAAGAATCCTTTTCAAAAGCCCAATTTCTCAATGTATATAAAATCCAAATTCAAACCAAAATGGTTTTGAAAAATCCAACTCCCAAGGAAAGGAACTTTCCTTTTCCACATCTCTCCTAACCTCCACAAACTCCCCATAAGTTGCTACTTTACCAAAACTGCCAATTAACACTAAAAGCCGCCAAAGAGTCCAAGTGAAGTTTCCCAAACTCCTGTGCCAAAAGGAGGGAACATATTTAAATTAAATGTCTTTAGAGAAGGAAACAAATTCAAACTTAGCCAATCATGCCTAGAAAACTTTCCAAAAACCAACGCCACCAACTAGGACATTAATTCAATATTTATTTGTTTGATAAGTGTGATTTGCACCAAAACAAATAATATATTAAATTAATATTTATATTTTTTCAAACTGTCCTATTACGTCAACTTACTATTTTGGAAGTCAAGACTTAATTCATTTAGAAAGTATCCATTTTTGGAAAAAGGGGACGTACAAGAGCTCCCTTCCCAAAATTGCTTGCCGTCAAGCAATTGCAACCATGATGCTCCGAGAACCTTATGCCAAAATAATTAATCATGTCAAACTGCAATTGGAGTCTCAATCCTGTAGTTGTGTGATGTTGCATCTTCCTTCCAAGAATCATGACAAACTTTATCATACTATCCTTTTTCAATTTCCTTCCTTCAAAAGTTTGTCCCTCCTAGCTCAGCTCCTAAACCATAAAGTTGCACAAACATTGAGCAACCTCTACCAGAAACTCAGGATACCCTTGTTGATGTTGTGGATCTGATTTTTGCTGCTATTAGGACTATAATAACAGTCTTTGCATCCACTGCTACAGTCCATATACTTTATGGAAACAGTTCTTTCTTTAACCTCTATATTGCTGAAAAATAACTTTAGAAATGCACAATAGTAGCTCCATATGTTACCTTAAGTGCCAACATAGATCAGATTTCCAGTGGTATAATCACAAAGTATGTAGCAGCTCGGAAGGGATATTGCAACATAACTTCTCATGCTGAATAAATGGTTTGAGTTCATGCTTGAACGAAGTAATGAATTGCAAATTAGAATGTATGCACAATTTTAATTGTGTATGACCTCCAAATGCCTGTGAATACGACCTCTATATATACCAATCTGGAAGTATGATACACAAAGGAAATATGTGATGTGCACTGCATAACGAGCTGTGTATGATGATCCAATGATGTCATGTGTTTGCAAAGGATGTTCACTGAGAAGGAACAAAGGTTGCAATGGTAATGGAAATGCATATCATATGTTTATGCTCTGCTGGCCCAAGGTACGTGGTGTGGCCATAAACCCCATGGAATATCCTCATGATGGAGGAAACCACCAACATATAGGACCTTCATTGGAGCAACTTGCATCTGCTCGTGAATAATGAGATAAGTACTTTTATTATCTTTTGAATAGTACGTTTATAGTAGTCACTCTCTTATATGTATTCATAAGAGCTATTTGCCTTGATCTTTTCTTTTGTCTTCGGGGATGTTTTGGCAGGAAAAGAAGAATGTTGCATTAGGCATTGTGCAAGACTCGATCTTATGAAAGTAGCTCCAAAATGATCTTGGATCTATTACTTTCATGTCATATATGGATCATGCTAGATGATGCGAGTCTTTTGGAGAAAGATATCTTCTATGATTGGGATCATGTAAGAAGGGTATCCTTCTGTGACAGATGAAGCAACTAGAGGATTTGTTTAAATTGACTATCGAGGATTATATTGGTTCAGAGGGAGATCATGTCAAGATGACTTCTCTACTGACCAAGAAACTGTAGCACTCTAGGAGCAGATAGTAGATATGCAATACATGGTTGTGCTTTGCAAGCTAGCAAAGAAAGAACCTTACTACAGTCTTGTGACCCAGCACTGGACTAGCTCTATGGTGTACCAACATAAGAGATAAGTATTTCATACCCTTGAATAATGTTCATTAGTTCATGCCATAACATTGGGATGAAAAATCTTGTATGCTTCTATGATTGGTATTTTCCTTCGAGATAGTTTACTCTTATCAACTATTTGTAATCTCTCTTTGGAATACCTTCAGGACGGATCAAGAAGCATAAGAAATTGCATTCGAGGGAAAGAAAACTTGATACTTGCAGTTATGGAACTGAATTGAAGATGGACATCACATTCAGAGAGAGTCTAACAATCTATCAGAGACAAACTTGGACGAAGAGGTCAGAAGGTTGATATCACATTCAGAAGAAGTCTAACATTTCATTTAAGCCAACGTTGGACAAGAAGGTCAAGAGGTTGATGTATGTACTTAGAGCTTCGGATGGAAGCCACATTATCATGAATGTTTGGTGTTGCCAAGCCTAGAGATAAATCCACGGTTTATTACATTCACTCATGTTACTATGGAATCAGACAAGTACATTTGTGTACGAGAAACCACTCCTACGAATAATGTTGTGATCAAAATTTTAAACATGCTGTAAATGATCATGTAGTAGATGATGAGAGTCTCTTGGAGCAAGACATTTTCATGATTAAGACCATCTATGCTTCCATAACAGAGGAAGTTGCTAGAGGATCTGCCAAATTGATCTTTGAGGATTTTGATCATAGTGATTTAGAGGGAGTAGACCACGGAGAGATGGTTTCTTTAGTATTTAGACAAGGTACGTTATCACTGAAGAATGGACGGCCGATATTCTCACCAAGCCTCCTTCCAAAGTAAAGTTTGTGCATTCTAAGACTAGCTTGGAGTTATGGAGAATGAAGCCCTTGCTAAGAGGAAGTCTTAGCATCAATGATTTCTTGAAATGTACTTTATTGGATTCTGCTCTGTAAGAGAGAAGTTTAAAGTGAAATCCTTGTTCCACCCTCTGGGAGTAGTCATGGTGGATCCACCTCCTGATATGGTTCTTGGTAGTTGTCATGTGTGTGACTCCATGACTTTATGGGCCCCCTGTGTACATTATTGAAAGATGGCGATCTTTCTGATAATGAACACTTGTATTTGACATTGTAAGGTGACGACTTTACAATGATTAGTTTCACTATCATGATGGATATCATGTGACTTGATATCCGTGGATATGTCATGATAGTATCTCTTGGACATTTTGATAGATATCATAAGACTTTATATCAGTTGAAGATCACTATGATCCTTATGAGATAATCATGGTGGATCCTTGGATATGCCATGATTTATTATGGTAGACATCATGAGATTTGATGTCAGTACACATACCATAATGAAGATGTGTTATGAAGAATGTCATGTGACTTGACACTCTTAGAAGCATACCATATATTCTGATATCACGAGTAAGGTCATATCACTATATACTTGGTTAGTTTTATCTTCCCTAGCTAAGAGGGAGTGTTGAAATATGGTAGCTTTGGTCAGATATAGAAATAATGATCAATTTGATAATATGTGTGTGTATATATATGTCAGTATGTACTGACATATGTATACACACATATCTATTTAATTGTATATATATTCATGTCATCATTTGCAATAAATTCTAGAAAACAATGATCACTTATATAACTGATCGAAATCTACTATATTTCAAGTATATTATCGATCTGCATTTAGAGGTTATTACTTGCAGATTATTGGCATTTCATGTTTCATTTAGGATCCCGATCGAGCATTTATCGGTGATCATTTCCAGATTGGATATTATTTATTTGTGCAAGATAAATACAAATCGAACTTGGAGCATTTATGTTTATTAAGTAACAAACCCTGATTAGAGATCGGGTGTTTAGTTAAGATGAAAAGGCACAATTCATGAGACATCTCATGAACAGACATGCCTCCACTTTGTGGAGACATGTCCGCTCATGGGATGTGTCTCTTCCTTATATATTTAATGCAGATCCGATCCACAATTAGAGACATCGAAATCAATAAATGTTCTGCTCTTGTAGATCAAATACCATTAAGGAAAAATTCAGACTTGTGAATTCATGATCAGTATTTCTCAATATTGATTTGGCATCAACTTCATATTTATCAAGTTCAATATTCTGATTATAATCTGCAAGAAAGTACAGTGATTGTAGGAGTCATATTCTGCAAATAGAAAAGCCATAAACAGATCAAATCTGAAAGAAATTTAATCATATTTAACATAATCATATGTAATTGCAGATTAAGCATAATAATTGATACATGTCAAGTATCGATGGTAAATGAATATAGCCATTGCTAAGAATTAATATTATACTCAATAATCATTTATGATTATTATGAGTAATCAATTGGATTATTTATAGTAATCATTAATCATTATTAGTGAAGTCAGCCTGGAATACCGTCGATTGTATAATCAAGTCCATGAGTCGGCAGTGACACCCGACCAAGGAGAACAATGATCTCTATGATGTCATTCTCATATATCTGAACATGATACTTATTGCAGTGTGTCATGATACTTATTGCAGTGTGTCATGATACTTACTGCTGAAAGTCATGATGTTGAATGTCATGATGCTTTTATGCAAAATGCTATGGTGTAATGCGAGATGCCATGAGTGCATGATATGTGTGCATCTATATATTGTATGATGTTCCCTGTATGAGACAAAGTGCATGGAACATTATATGATGTATGAATGCATGCATAGGGTATGATTTGACTTGTTAATGGATTATCATGTTTGTATGGATATGGTGATGCAACTATACGGATGATTATGATTTTATTGAAATGAACCTAACTATTATGCAGATGCAGGGCATATATGTACATGACAAGGTATGTTTACTTTCCCTTGCCTTTATTTACATGTTTGTTATTGATTAAAACAATGGGATATCACAGTCTCCCCTCCTTTAAAAATGCTTGCCCACAAGCATTTGATTTTTCTGCTTTTATGGGTTTCTTTTTATAGTTGATGCAGATCCGGGGTGTTCCACCACTCTTAAGGATTACTTCGATCCTTGGGTGAATCTTTCTTCTTAAGAGTTGTAGAGGTTTTTTGAGTTTGTAAGGATGTGATGGAGGAGATGTAGTTGTCTTCGTTTGGAGTCCATAAAGGATGTGTTTCTTCCTTCCTTCCCTGAAAACAATTGTTTGATGGTTCATGCCCTGCTTCAATGGTCCTATATTTTTCATCCATGGTAATCCCAATATGAGATCAATATTCCCTCATTCCAAAATGTGGAATAAAGCCAAGTAAGTGTAGTCTTCAAGCTGCAGTTTGACAGGGAGAGTTATGGTGTTACAAAACATAATTTCTCCATTGGCCAACTTAATCTTGATGTTATTGCATCGGAGTTTTGGTAGATCATACTTCTGGATCCAAGGTTGATTGATAAAGTTGTGAATAAGGCCTCTATCCTTGAGTACCTTTATGCTTCTTCCATCAATGTGTCCATGTATTTGAAAAGTGCTTGGTGTGGGTCCCTCAAGGTTGTTTAAAGTTCCCTCTTCTTTTGGTTCCCCGGGTGACTTGCCTTCAGAATCGGTATCACTAGTCAAATTTTCCACGTCTTCGTTGGGCCTTACTTCAATGTAGTGGATCTTTCCTTTCCATTGCATTGATGTCCTGGAACCCAGGGTTCTTTGCAAGTGAAGCATAGTTTTTGCCTTCTAAGCTCTTGACGAGTTTCAAAATCTAGTTTGGGCCTAGAATTTGCTTCCTTATTGAAAGGAGTGGGGTTTTCTTTAGCAACTAGGGGATCCTTATGGAGGGGTTTTCTTTTATTAGACCCGGAATCCATATCCCAGGCCTTCTTGATAGCCTCTGGTAGGGAAAGAGGATTTAATGCTTTGACCCAACATCTTAAGGGATATTGTAACCCATCCATGAAAAGTACAATCAGCCTTCTTTCGGAGATGTTCATTGCTAGGACTGATATTCTTTGGAATTCTATAATGTAGTCCTCTATGTTCCCTCGGTATTTAACTTGAGTAAGTTCTTTGAAGTGTAGCTCGGGATCCTTATTATCAAACCTTTCAATAAGCCTCTCGGTGAATTCAAGATAAGATGTGGTCTTGGAATGTCCCATTGTTATCATTCCATGGTGCCACCATTCATGTGCCACTCCGTCTAAATGTAGGGCTGCATATTTTATATGCTTCATCTTCTACCATAGGATTTAGTTGGAAATAAGTATCAAGTTTTTGTACCCATGGTCTTGCAGACATCTTTCAGGTCCCATCAAAATATGTTATACTTAGTTTTCCCACCTTCCTCTTTAATTCTGAAAATCCTTCCTTCCTTCCCCTTCAAGGCATGTATTTCATCCTTAATTCAAGATACTCTTTAAAGGACATCTCATTATGCATATCACCCACTTCCCAATCCTACGTAATTTGGTCTTGAATTATGGCAAAAGATGGTTCTCCTCCCATTTGACCTTCTGGTGGTGTGAAGTTGGGTATTCCGGGTCTAGAACTTTGTCTTTTGGGAGTGTTGTTTTGCGATTGTTCCTCTTGTCTAGCATAGTTTATGTGATTTTCAAGGGTGTGGATTAATGTGGATCAGTTTAGAACATCGATGAGTTGTGTCAATTTGTTATGTAGTTCCCTTTGTTCATGGATAACCTGGTCTACCTTGTTTCCCATGTTCCCTTTTTCTCCCATGATTGCCCCTTGTCTTCCCTTCTTTATTCTGATGTATGTTAATAGGGGTTCGCTCATTCACTACTGGTCAGGAAACGTGGCTCAGATACCAATTGTAATGTCCCCATTTTGTAATTATATGGACACTACATGGATTGACAAATGCAAGGTGCAAATATGTGAATTATGAACACAAATTAATGAATTATGAATATGACTGGTAATTCCAAATGCTATAACAGTGGAAATGTATTAATGAATAATAATGTAATGGTAAATGGGATAGATAGATATGACTGGTAATTCCAAATGCCACAATAGAATACAAATGGTAGTTTCAATACTATCACAATATAGTGATAATGCAGAGATAAATATATTAATGATTGCAATGTATGCTTGGCAGTTCAAAGCAATATTGAATTCAATATATATATATATATATATATATATATATATATTGGTTGTTTCTGATTTAGCAATGTAATGGCATTCACGTTACCCTTTGAGTCGTCTCTGATATTTGATCTCATATGTGCTGCCAGTTACAAGATAAATACTAAGCAGAAGTAAGTCGTCTCAAATATTCTGATGTGAATTATGCAAATACTCTGTACAGGAGCCGTCTCTGATATGTCTATAAGATTATATGCTCTTTTAAATGGTGCCGTCTCTAATCTGCAATTATTATACTTGCACTGAGATAGGTTGCGATAGCAACCGACTATGCTCTTATATCGAGCGGATTGCATAAAGGGAGATAAGTTTATAAAATCAATTCTTCACATCTCTTTGGATAGCCAATCGGCTCAGTATGTATATGTGCCGAAGAGACACAATGAAATGATGCCAAACTTCATTAGCAATAACTGCCATTGTTAACTAATAATTAATATGATTGTTATGGATAATCGTATGTAATTGTAGATTAAGCATAATCGATACATGCCAAGAATCGATGGTAAATGAATATAGTCATTGCTGAGAATTAATAGTTTACTCATAATAATCATTTATTATTATTATGAGTAATCAATTGGATTATTCATAGCAATCATTAATCATTATTAGTGAAGTCAGCCTGGAATACCGCCGGTTGTATAATCAAGTCCATGAGTCGGTAGTGAAACCCGACCATCGAGAACAATGATCTCTATGTTGTCATTCTCATATATCTGAACATGATACTTATTGCATTGTGTCATGATACTTACTGCTGAAAGTCATGATGCTGAATGTCATGATGCTATGATGCAGAATGCTATGGTGTAATGCTAGATGCCATGAGTACATGATAGTGTGCATCTATATATTGTATGATGTTCCCTGAATGAGACAAAGTGCATGGAACATTATATGATGTATGAATGCATGCATAGAGTATGATTTGACTTGTTAATGGATTATCATGTTTGTATGGATATGGTGATGCAACTATACGGATGATTATGATTTAATTGAAATAAATCTAACTATTATGCAGATGCAGGGCATATATGTACATGACAAGGTATGTTTACTTTCCCTTGCCTTTATTTACATGTTTGTTATTGATTAAAATAATGGGAAATCACAATGCCCAACAATGTCTTTATTCAACCCAATAAATCATATCACGTGCGATGTAATGAGAAACCACGCACATCCCAACCGCTTCAACAGAAAACTCACACCAATATAATATGCCCACGAACTTTAAGCTTTTCATTAATATATCAAATTGTCCTCCAGAAGTCACACATCAACAATATTAAAGTTGCCCAAATGTTATATTATTATATTAATCAAGTCTAAAATAGTGCATCAAACAAATTAATAATCTTCAATTTATAACATCCCCATTCAATTGAATAGAATAAATGATATAACCGCCAAACTCAAAATATTATATTCACAAAAACTTTAATAATTCTTTTCCTTCCAAATAAAATATTTATTCACTGGCAATGATGCCTTGATTCTGCAAATAAAAGAACACCTCTGTTATTTAACTGCACAGAAGACTTTATGAATTTACTGTTGAAGCCCAAATGTGAACTCCCTCACGAATCCACCACCAATATCAGGTTGGGCTTTCACCCAACACTACAAGTATGAGGGTTTTCATTGTCCAACTCTCTGAAAGGGGAGGCTCTCTGATAACTCTATAATAGACTTCCCAAATGATCCACTCTCCACTCCAAAGCCTCCTTTTTAAGTAGTTTTGGCAACCATTTTACAATTTAATAATTAAGTCGTTAAGTGACTAATTAATATTTTATTTTTGAATTCAAAAGTCACTTTCATTTTCATAACTATTAATTAATATTGGTTGTCTTAAATAATTTTAAAACAACATAATTAATTAATTAATTTTACTTAGCTGCAAAAATGGGACATTACAAAATCATCAATTATTTCAGCCTTCAAATGAATTTGAATGTCAACCCTCTGCAATTCATTGAAAAAGGAACCAAAGGCCCATACCATCCTGCATGAATTAATCTGAACTACAGGTAATTTGTAAAGGTGAAAGCATTAACATTAACCATTTTCAAACCTCTTGTTAGTTTAAACGTATTCCAACTTATGCCTTCTTTGAAAAAAACAAATTGACTACAAGGAGCAACCAAGTTGTGGGATGTAGGGGCAAAGTATCCTGACTTGGGTGTTTTATTGACCACCAATCTTTGTTTTTTGAGAACTCCCCAGACAGCCAGCATAATTTTAGTGTTATTACCAGTGAGACTCCTCGGAAGATTCTTCTAGTTTCTCTCTACTATCTAACGTCAAAGAATATGATGATGCTCTTTCTGAAAAGCAATATGATGACTACTGTTGATTTTATTATTTTAATAGTGAACAATGAATATCTATCATGAAAATTGAATTTGACTAATTGATATTGAAATATTTATGGTTGTTTTGTTTATTCAATGCATGTTATATGGTTATCAAACTTAATTCCTATTTTTAGTAAGTTTTTGTATGATGTCACCAACCGCACAAAAATTTAGCACACCAGCATAACCAAATCCACATATCCATACCTTAACACAAACCCAAACTCAAACTCAAACTGGTGACCTAGCATAGTAGGATTAGAGCAGTAAAAACACACGTTAAATTAGAACTTGAGAGGACAGATTATTGTATTTGCATCCATGCTGAAATGAGGGAAGCTAGACAAAGAAATAGATTTAGCAATAGGCCAGAATTTCAGGTCTAGCTTGCAAGCAGTCAAACTCCTGTTTCTGAAGACAATACTTGAGCAGTTCTTAAATATTGAGCCTGCCCTTCAATAAGACTAGCAAATGACAATCGGCTCCTCACTTTCCTGAAAGGTTTTTAATAATGCAACATTATTCTGTTAGTTTACTTCAGAGACAGCTCACCATAAGGGGTTAGACCTTTTATATGGTATTAGACTGTGAGCTAAAAAAGGATTGCCTGGGCATCGGGAGCTAAAAGTTATATTAAAAAGAGATCAACAAACCTACATTGAATGGACTATGACAATGGGCAATATCTCCATTGAGGCTAGGGCATTATCTGATACTCGATTTACATCAACTCTTCTTCTTTTACTTATAAGAACACAACTTATTTTTAAATCAAAAAACATTATATTACCTGAAATCCCCCAAGAAGGGATTCCATTTGCGTTAGAATTGCATCACATTCACGGATCTCAGCCTGAAGCGAAACCAGGTTGTCACTCTCATTTATGTAATCCTGTACAACAGAATGTTAGTATCTTCATGTGACTAATGTCATTTGCAAGTCAGTTGGCTTGCCCAAAAAAGAGTGCCATTTGTCTTGCTTCACAGAAGTAATGAATCTTTAATATAAACATTTACATCTAACTTCGCAAAAGAATAAATGGCAATAAATAGAATATACAAAAAAGTCTAGCTACAAGCTTCAGCACATGCTAGTTAAAAAAAAATAGCAAAGACTGTAAAATTTGTAGTCCCTTACATGCATAGCTCCTATAGATGAAGCCATATAAGTTGTACAACAGTAACAAAACAAGAGTTGCTGGGTGAAACTTTAATAAGGAAACCAAGACTCATAAATTGCAGTGTTTGTACCACTTTACAACTTCAACATTATTTCAAAAAATTAAATTACAAAGACAATGTATTGCTCAACCCATGAAGAACCTTTTTCTGTCTTTATCCCGAATGTTTTCACACTTCTAATTTTCTTCTTTAAATTTGTTTTCAATTGTACAAATTATATCATAATAATCATAAAGAAAAACTTACTAGCATTTGAGATTGTGCTGCACATTAGAGTTTAAAAGCCTTCACAGCAGAGAACACACAGATACACAAAATTACATCCCTAACTACTCGCTGCAACAATCCCCATTTTCAATGACTAGTACTTCTCATCTTTTCGTTAAAGGTTGATGTCCAATTCCATTTTTGCAAATGGGTCCAACCAATTCCCTTTCTCAACAAAAGCAGAGACAAAAATTCAAAAAACAAATATATAGTAAAGTCCACAAATCACCATGAATAGGTCAAAGGGACTAGAATGTACATAAGCTACAATAGCAAAGAACTAGAGTAAAAGACACCCTAGGCTCAAAGCAAATACAAAAAACAAGAAAAGCAAAGAAGCAAGCAGTTAACCCAAAAAGAGTAACCCACAAACTAATACAAGTATGAATAGAGGAGTACAAGTAAGACCACCCAAAGTAGTGGAAGCAAATGAAGATCAAACAGGCAAGGAACAAGAAACCTTATGTAGCAACATTCTGAGATGTGTTGGAGAAGCCAATGATGTTGTCATCAATCATTATAGGAGAGTACTAATGCAAAGTCTAAGAATGCTCAATGGGGAAATTCTAAGACTAAGGAAGGTAAGCTAGACAATCCTAAGAGATAGTTGATTTCGCTCTCAAGGCAAAAGAACTATTGGTAGTAGACAAGCAACCGGTACTGTGAACCTGACCCCAAGAACCTTGCCATGATAGAAGGGTGTTAGAGGGTTCCAATGTAAAGGAGAGACCAACTTGTCTCTATCTATATGTGAATCAATACTATCCAAAGGGAGGTTAAGATCTACAACATTTCTGATAGATTGAAAGAAAGAAGTACTTAATCTACAGTTTGTATCACAACAAGGAGATCTATTCCCAAAAGTGTAGTCCTCGTGAATTAGGGTCAATCAATTCTAATCAACATAGAAAAAAAAAGTGGATAGAGAACCACCAAAATCATTATAAGGTAAATGGTATCTACTATCACCAACGGATGTCATAGTAAACTAGACAAAGGAAAATAAAATGCTCCTTAGACTCAACATCCTAGAGAAAACAAAGGCAGAAAATCCTTTGATGTTGTAAAATCTGTTGGTTTGTACCAACACAAATCTAACAGGAGCACACCTAGAACCAGCCACGAGAATCCTCAAAACAAGAAAATGATGTTGAATATAGTTAGTCCAATCAAATCTCTATAAGAAGTGTTCAACATAGAATGTTAGTTTGGGGTTGAGAAATTCAAAAGAAAATTTTAAGTTACCTGGAAGTACTAATGGTAGATGTCCTCAATAAATGTTGGTTGAGCATCTCTTTCCCTAAAATAAGGTGAGGAAGAGCACATAAGAAGTACTTCAATGGAGGAAGCCTATCCAAATAAATGCTGATAGAATGGAAGAGCATCTAAACCTCTAAGGCCAAGCAACATTGACATTTAGGGCCCGTTTGTTTTGTGGAATTGAGCTGGAATTGGAATTTTCAAATACTGGAATTTCCGAATTCCATGTTTGTTTTTAAAAAGTGAAAATGGAATAGGAATTTCTAAATTCTAATTTTAACCAAAAACGAACATATGGATCTTCCACCTCAAACCCTAGACTTGGAAAAATAATTCCAATTCCACTTTTTGATAAATCAAATTTGATAAATTTTACAAGCCCACCTATTGTCCGTTGATAGTTAGGGCTTTATTTTTTGCAAAATAGAAACGTTATTTTTTGGAGTTTTTAACTTGTTTATGATTTTGTATAGATAAGATGGACAAATTTATGGTCATGTCATGAATATTTGCAAATTAACTTGATGTTTTTTGGAATCATTTATTTTTCTCTCTAACACGGTATCGTCAACAAAAATCACATTAAAAAACCACATTTTAATCACATTTCATTCTTGTTAAAAAAGTTCTTAAAAAACTTTATTCAGGTGGTATTCCAATTCCAGATTTATGGAACCAAACGCAGAAAATGCATCTTCTCGCTCATCTTCTAGGTGAACCAAACGGTTCCAGCCATATTCCAAAAACCATTTTCTAGATTTAAAACTTCCTGAATTGGCAAATTCCAGTATTTGGGAATTCCAGCATTTTGTAATTACATCCCCAAGCTTTTATATTTTTTCCCAATGCCAATCGAACTTCCAGCTTCAATCACACACTTCTAATAACTTAACGCACATCCTTGGTGATTACATAGGAAATAATAATATTTAATTCATCCACTCTCAATGTTTGGCACCAACATAAAAATTAATTATAAAATGATCATTGAAGGCACTTTAATTATATAACTTAGCCCATGCACTTTATTTTTTAAAATTACCTTGTATAATATGTTATTAATAAAGTACGACTTTATTAATAATAAAATAATCATGCACACAGGCTATAAATGCTTCACCAAAGAACCAACGATAAATCCAGATGTCTACTACAAATGTCAAACATCCAAGTGTCTTGCCTAAAATAGCAACTGCATGAAATTGACTTACTACAAATAGTAAGTCCCTGAAAGTAAGCTCTGTCGACACTACAAAAACTCAACATTGCCACCAAGTTGTTCAAGCGCCCTGCCAAAGATAGAAATTCTGACTACCCTAAAATAGACACTTACTATAAATTGTAAGTGTGCCAATCTAACTCAAACGAAGAGCAATCCATGAACATCCCTGATCTCTGGAGTGGGGAAATGGCCTTTGGCGTTGCCAACTGCGACCCTCTATCCATCTGATTAGCTTACAAGGGTCAAATAATACACTAATCCCATGAACTCTGATGCTCACGAAAAATGGGGACATCACAGAGGTGCAATGCCTTATTATTTGAAAGAGCTGATTGTTATGAAGAATGAGAGACATGGGACATGACTTTTACTAAGTGACTCATCATTCTAAATACAAAGTATAAGATGGTAATCATTTCCACTTCATTTAGGGATCGAAGAATTAGAGATTAGAAATTATATTCAGTACTCATCAGAGGGAATAGATCAGAAAGGAAATAATCGTGTTCTATTACTGGCAAGCATCGTGTGGCAATATATTGTTATGGTGTAACTCATCTATTAATCAATATATTATATCGACTACTATTAAGAATAAGGAGCCAATATATAGTCCAGTATATATACTATAGCTTTAATATCAGCTTATAATAGTGAAATCAGATATATAAATCCATTAGAAGTTCGTACACTCCTAGCCTATTCCTTGATCGCTCGCTATTGCACCTTAAGAGGATAGGTTGGTTTTATTAGGGAGGGGCAAAGTAAATCCTCGCAAGATAGATGAATCCCAAAATGGGATATGGATGGAGTCTGAAAGCCTTGAGGGAGCCTACTTGTAGATTGGTTTCCAAGCGTCCTATGACAAGTAAACCCCCATCCTCCTTAGGGTTGATGATTAGGAGAGAAGTAAGGAATTGGAGCTTAAGTATGTTAATTGTCAAATGTATTATGAATCATTAGTTGTTTCTTAATTTAATCTTATTTAAATGCATAGTGATGTATGTTAATCATTGGGAGTTGGCAGCCTCCTAGTAGGGAACATTACAAAGACTAAGCAAATTGTCATTCACAAGTGCAAACCAAACCCTAACTGGGAGTTTTAAGGTAAATCAAGTGAAGTCCCAATAGGGGGCATTACAAATTTTTGTAGGTTAATGAATGGGTTTACGGAATCCGGGAGGTGTTGACAAAAGTAATTTCTTGTTCAAATGGGTATAAGCGCGTACACCTTTTTCTAGAATTTTCTCAGACACTCTTATGCTTACTATTTTTAGTGAGTTATTAACAAGCACAAACAAGGTCAATTGCTACTTTTAGTAATGTCGATGGAGTTGGGTTTGATGTTTATCATGAGATTTGATATAGTTTGGAGTTATTAAATAACCATAAGTTATGAGTTAAATAAGTTGAATTAAAGATTTAACTTTATTGTCATTTTATTCATTTAATTAAGGAACTATAGAAACCAATTATTAAATCAAAGGTGATTTATTTTAACGGATGGGCCTTTATTATTTAATGCTACATTGAGAAATTAAATAGGGAAATGATTCTTATTAAATGAAAGCAAAAAAGAGCATTCCTAAAAAATGAAAAAACATACCCGAAAAAATAGTGAAAAAACCATTCCTGGAAAAATAGCAAATATGCATTCTTGAAAAAATAGCAAAAAGCATTGCTGAAAAAATAGCAGAAAAGCAAAAAGGGTGTTTTTTCAAAAAACAGCTAAAAAGTTATAAAAGGAGGAATGGGGCTCTCATTTCGACATGTTGAATATTGTTATTGTTGATGCTTCTATTCTTGATGGAGATTGCTTCTTCTTACTGGTTTGTGAGGACAAAAACCCTCGTAGGCAACATTCTCTACGTAGTTGAAAGAGACAATCTAGAGAATTTCTTAGTGATTTCATTCAGAGATAGCAGTTGTGCTCATTTCATTCAGAGATAGCAGTTGTGCTCATTGGAGGTCTACATTTCAATTTTGCAGAGTTTATTGAATATCTAATGAGTAGAGGTCGACTTAGAAGGTGATTTGGAGGTTTTTGCTATTGCTTATTGGTGGTCACAGCTCCTTAATATCAATTGTACTTCTTCATGCCAGCTGCACCATTTCAAGAGCTTGGATGTGAGGGTTTTATGGCAGCAGATTGGTCTTTGAGGAATTAAATTTGCATTCTTGGTGTTTACTACTTGCTGCAAATCAGTTCAACACTCAGCCGGACCATTTTGGGGTCATTTGGTGAAGTACCTAGGGTTTCTAGACATTGTATTCCCTGGTCATTGTTGTAGCAGACCTTTATTTCACCAAATCAGTAAATAGATATGTTGGATTTAGATATGTAGCAACATTGCATGATCCGCATTGCTCTTACATTAGATAAATTTTGTAAAATCAAATCAGAAAGTAAATCTGAAATTGTCAGTACTATTCTTTTTGAGTATTGTTCATTTTTTTAATTTGTTAAAGTACTGCAATATTTTCTTTTGTTTGCACTATTATTGTCATTGTTTATATTGCAAAAAACAATTCAAAACACAGAAAAAGAAAAAAAAGACCAAAACAAGGCTGCATATTACATAGCATATTGAAGCGTGATCATTTCAACCCTTTCAATCGAAGCCTAATCATTAGCTCCTGACCAAGGAAAACTTTAAGAAACCCCTCCCTAGAAAGGTGTAAAATCCTGGCGAATCCTACATTATTTTGGGTGGAAAAAAATAATATTGTTGGCGAATTTTTTTAATTTGAAAAGAAAAAATATTAGTTTGTACTGGTGATTGTTTTCAATTGTATGAAAATTCTATAAAATCCTGGCGAATCTTTCATTGTCGAAGAAAATCGCGGCCAGAAGTACACATACCTAGCAACCATCATTTCACCATTATTATTATATGGATCCTACTTAATTATCGGACTTGAAGGTTAAATTTTCCCCACTTTTATCACTACAATCTCCCTCCAAATTATTGAATGGGGGTTTTGGGGCAGCGCCTCCAAAAGCTCAAACGAATTTTAATAATTTAGTAAGCTGTTCTGAGTTAATTTTATATCATCTGACATATAGTAAACCTATTTTTTATAACTGTTGGATGATCCTAAATCAATGGCATAAATCCTAATTCGGGCCAAACTTTTAAAGGACACCAAGTTCCGAAGAAAGTCTCCGAAATAAAAACATGTCCACAGTCAAATTTATTTCGGGCCAAAGTTTGAAAGGATAAAAACTTCCAAGGAAAGTTTCCGGAATAGAGACACATGTCAAATCTATGTACTTAACCCGTACCCTAACTGAAATTTTGACCACATATTGGCGAATATGACCATCAATTAAGACAAGCTTTGGAAATTGTAGGCGAAAATATTCAATTTACTCTATGGAAAAATTAGATTCTATTGGCGAAGTCATCGCTGAAATACAAATAATTCCATATCACTATTGGCAATTGGCCTATGCACGGGACCCAATTTTTATAAAGCGTGGGCGACATGGCCACATGGTCACCCCGAAAGTCCAATTTTTTTTGCCAAATTTTGGGTACCCAACGAGTGAAATTCGCCAATTGGCGAATATCCGCCACTAAAATTATCCCTGCTCCTGACTAAGTTACCAAATACTTTCCCCTACAGTCTCGGTCCCATACCCAACTAGTCCAAGTACTAGTCAAATGAAAGGAACGGCCTACGAGTATCTAGGGTGTGGCATAATGCCTCGAGCACTCATATGATTGATGATCGGACATAAGAAAAAAAATGTCAACGATTTTTCAAAGTAGATAGTAAACATTAAAAAACCCTGAATGTGCCCATACTATGACTTGTTTGACAAAAATATACCTATTTCACAAAAACTCATCATTGCATTTTCCATTTTTGCATTTTGCAAGATTATTGGCATTTTCCAGAGGAGAACAATTGCAAGGTGCCAAGGGAAGGAAGCATATTTCCTATTTAATGGTCACTTAATGTATTTTACTTAGATTAAATAGTTTCTATTTCTAGCTTCAATTTCCTGTAATTTCTTTAAATGGAGCTTTCATCTCCATAGTGAATACATCAAGCAATTACCATTTCAAGGTATTAGAGCCATTAATGTTTTTTTGGCAATTTCTTTTTTGTTCCTTTAAAAAATAATTTGTCGCTATCCTAAACAAGTGTGTTTAGACATTTTCTAATTGATTTTTTTCAAACAAAACATCATCTTTGCAAATCGTGGAAAAATCAGCAACAAAATCGAAGATTTTTTCTCGTAAGAATATTTGGTGTTTCTGCATCAAAGGTTTGGGTTTCATTTCAGAGATTTTGAGTGCATCTTTTTGAAGAATCGCAAGTTTGTTGCATCGAATTTCAAGGATTTTTTACAGACCTATCAACAATATGGAGCCAAATTTGAAGGTCATGGGTTTATGGAGTAAGCAATCACATTTTTTCTTGGTGCCCGCAAAAGGTTTTCTCAAGCCTACGTTTGTTTGTTACACCCACAAATTTGTCCATGTGCTTGCATTAAGAGATTTTATGGCTGTTATCATCTATTCCAAAGGTTTTTTAATTGCGACCCGCACGTTTTTGGTCAAGTTTTTTGTCACATTCTTGTGCATTGTACCTATGCACGACTATACTTTTCATCTAACATGTGTCTTCCGCGCGTTCTGTCTTTCACGCATTTTGTCTTCCATGGGTTTGCTTGAAGTTTCAAAAGGATTCTTCCCCGGCACCAATGTCCAGTTACCTGCGTTTTTTTCAGGATACCTATGCAACTTGGGGTTTCGGGTTTTGCTACACGATTTTCTGCCAAAATCATCTTTGCTCTCTTTCCAACGGATTGGGTTTCAATGTTTTTTACGAATTTTTTCAAAAAACAAAATGTGGGTATTTCTCATTAATAAAGTTCTTATAAAAATTGTGGATTCCACTTGGAATTTCTAAAGCATGACATTGTACCACTAGATTTCCCTCTGTATAACCTAGATCAGCATCTAGACAAATTCATTCCAAACAACCCAAATCATGGTGGTTATCTTGATTTGGAAGACAGTTCTACTGTAATGAGCCCTACGCGCTCATCCTCTTTCCAATTGGCTATTGTGTCATATCCCCTGACCTATATAGCCCCTCCAAGTTGACACTTCCCCAGATCCATTGAGCATAGTCTGTTGATACTCTATAAAGGCTCCTCAACATTTGTTGTACCCATCTTAATGACTCTTCTATTCTTCATGAATCTCCCCAAATCCATTTGATCATTGATCAATATTTATGTAATTTATTCTGCATGATATTCTTCAGAGATTAGAGGTCGTTGGCTTGGTGTGGTTCGATAATGATTCTTAAACCCATGTTTGCAATCATGTCTCCTTGTCAAGGGTGTGATTATTACACAAGAAGAATAAACTGTGTTTTGACCATACATAGTGACTCAAAGTCAATTAATCAACAATGCCCATGCTCATATTATCTAATTTGTATGCTAATCAATTCCAAATAATGGTGATGTGTTGAATAAACCTCCTAATGTCACTCTGTTTGGTGTTCTTCTGTAGATTGTATGTTCGTTGTTGTATGTACTCAAATGTAGATCCACGATTGTCCAAATTACTAGTAAATGTTGTTCGTCGTTGTATGTTCACTAAGTCTAGTACTTGGAAAATTGAGAACATTTCCTTCCCTTGTTGAGTTTGATTCATCTCCCCTCCTTATACTCATGCATACGAGGGACGCGACTCTTGGTCACTGATAGTTGCCCTAGTTCATCAATGATCACTTATATTATGGCCCGATCATTATATTTATAAGTATTATATGTATTATTATTATATATATACTTACTTATATATGTATGTTATAGATTAGTGATATTAGATCATATATATAGGATATATATGTATTATCAATATTATATATAATATTGTATATATATTTATTTATATCATAACTATATTTATTTATTAATTTTTATATTTAATATTCTAAAATTATATTATATTCTTTTATGTATTCTATTATATTTATAATAATGGTAATCTTTAATTATCATTATATTGATTTATATTATATATTTATTTATTTCATATTCGATCATTACTATTATTTATTTATATTTTATATACTGATTATGATTTATTATTAAATCTTATTTCAAAACGGGGACATGACATCTACTCTCCAAACAAAGTGATGAGAAAAGCTTATTGGCAATGTTCGTGATGATGATCTTGTTAAGGGTAGATCATACAAAGGCAAGAGAAAGAACAACATAGTCAATTTTGCTCTTATGGCCAGCATTATGAGTGTCAATGAGCCTTAGACTTATTCAAAAGCAAAAGGGATATCTGAATGGGAAAAGGCTATGGAAACTGAGAATCATAGTCTTCAGAAGAACAACACTTGGGTTCTATCAGATATTCCACTAAGGAAGAAACCCATTGGCTACAAATGGGTCTATAAAGTGAAGTACAAAGCTAATGGAACTTTAGATAATTACAAAACTTGATTGGTGGCTAAGTGCTTCTCACAGAAAGAAGGCTTTGCTCCTAGAGGAAAGATAAGCGCCATCAAGTTGGTTCTGGCCATTGCAGCACAGTGTGGTTGGATAGTCCATCAAATGGATTTCAGGAGTGCCCTCCTCAATGGTGTTTTGGAGGAAGAAGTCTATATGTTGCAGCCTCTTGGTTTCAAAGTTATAGGCAAAAAGAACTAATTATGTAGACTGGTCAAGGCTCTTTATGGCCTCAAGCAGACCCCTAGGGAATAGTACACCAAAATTGATACCTATCTGGTTGCACAATGTTTTCACAAGAGTTCGTCATATTCAAACTTGTATGTCAAAAGCATTGGTAATGACATCATTTTTCTTGTCATCTAAGTTGATGATATCATAATTACTCGCAATGGGGCACAGTTGCTTGAGCAAATCAAATTGAACTTGTATCAGGCAATTGATATGACTGATTTGGGACTTCTACATTATTGCCTCAATGTAGAGAATGGATAGACAGGTGACAATATTTTCATTTCTCAATCGAAGTATGCCAGGAGTTTGCTAGATAAGTTCAAGATGGTTGATTGCAAGCCTTCATCTACATCTATGGAGAAAGGATTGAGATTATCATCCAAATCAAATTCACCTGTGGTGAATGAGTTGGCTTTCAAGAAACTATTGGGCGGCCTTATCTATCTTACAGCCACTACACCTAATCTAAGTTATGTTGTGAGCTACATATCTCATTCCATAACAACCCCTAAGGTTGCAACAAAGTGCATACTGCAATATGTGAAAGGGGCACTCGACTTTGGCATTATGTACAACGGAAGCAAAGATCCTCGGCTAATTGGTTTTACAAACTCAAATTGGGCAGGTTCAATTGATGATAGGAAGTCTACTTCTCGATATGTCTTCAGTCTTGGTACAGGTGTAGTCACATGGACCAATAAGAAGCAAAAGACGGTAGCTCTTTCCTCAACCAAAGTGGAATATCAGGTAACTATTAAGGCAACATGTGGGGTAGTATGGTTATGGAGGATGCTTTCTCACATGCAAATGTCTCAAGCAGGTCCTTCACCCTTGTTTTGTGACAATCAAGGGGTGCTAAAACTTGCCAAGAATCCAATCTTCCACAAGCAAAGACATGTAGAGCTTCATTGTCACTTCGTTAGAAATCTTGTTGAAGGTGGAACTATGATGTGGCAGTATGTTCCAACTGAGAACTAAACTCTAGATATCCTCACCAAGTCTCTGAAGTGAGACATGTTTGTAAAATTTAGGGGGCAACTTAATGTGAAAGAATGATCATTAAGGGAGGGTATTAGAGTACTATTGGCATATTTCTTATATAATGGTCACTTAATGTATTTTAGTTAGATTAGATAGTTTCTATTTATAGCTTCAATTCACGATTGTTTCGTTTAGAAACATCGTTCCTGTAATTTCTTTAAATGGAGCTTTCATCTCCATTGTGAATACATCAAGTGATTCCCATTTCAACTTGTACAAAAGGACATCTATCAATTTAAGATAAGTGGTGTTATGATTTATTTTTAACTTTTTAACAAGAACTTTCCAATTTTTAATACATTTTTTCTTTCTTGAGAAAATTTCTATTGCAAATAAACAAGTTTCAATCTTGATGATGGATCATGGGGTGTGATCCAAAACCTTGATGCTAAAAACACTTACACAATCAAAACCAAAAGCTTACATTTTACATTCTAATGGATTGTGGAAATCTGATTACATTGAACAAGTGTAGACATGGAAATAGAATATGTTAAGGGCTGAATAAGAGCAGTTGCCAAAAGAACAAATTAAGGCGTTTATAAAATGTTGTAAGTGAGAAACCAACATAAAAATCTCAACCTTTAGGAAATAAAACATCATTAAGGCCACCTACAAATTCTCCTTCAATAATGGCCTCCCAACATCCTTCCTTCTAGAATTCTCTCTAAGGAAAAGTTCCATTTCCTTCTTCATATAGAAGAGGCTCATTGGTTAAGGTATTTTAGAATGAAGCAAGAGATATTGCAAATGAAAGAATTTCCATATTGTATTTACACCAATGGTCTTCCTTTATAACTTTGTTAGGTTACCATAATAGCAAGGAATAGTGGCGGCAATCTATTATTAGAATGTTTCTAATATTAGATACTTTCTCTAATGCTGTATCCTGCTGCTACGATTCTTTTGCAATCTATCTTTAGATAGTTGCTATTCTTTGTAACATTGGTATTGTATATATGAGCCTCTAGCTCTTTGTAAATCATTCAATACAAATAATCTGTTCATAATTATTTTATGGTATCAAAGTGAGGTTAAACTTTCCCGAAAATATTATTATTTCTTCTTTGAAATTATCTGTGCAATATTTTCGAATTTGCTGCCTCTAGGCGACTCTGCAAGGGTTTGGGATCTATTTGTTTTGCTGTGTTCGTGGATCTTCATCCGCGACCTGTTTGTGCTCCCTCCGCTCACTCCTCCACTCACGAAAGAGAGGCTCGAACACGCGACACTAGTGCCTTCACTCTTTCCGGTGCAACTTGCAACTCGAGTTTAGAAGCTCGCGGCCTGCATTCTTTCCAGCACGACCTGCAACTTTTTGTGCGACTTGTTTGTCATGTCTACACGACCTGCAACTGATCGCATCCCACTTATTTGCGTCCTGTGCTTCCGATTCTTTTTGTCACCTTCGAATCTCCACGCATGACTGCACTCTGCAATCTTTTTTGTCTCATGTTTGTGGTTTCTTGAAACCAGAGCCGTTTTTGCTATAAAACCCTAATTTTCGGGACCCAAAAAAATTTTCAAATACATATTCGTGGTGGGTTTTTCGAGATTCTATCTGGGTCTTCGTCAAAAATTTTTGGGTACCTCATTTCCGTGTCTCAATTTTTGAGCTAGCGGATTTGACTTTTGACTTCAAATTCCTTCTGGGTTTTCTGCCAACTTTTCTGGGTACTTGTCGATTTTTTCTGGGTCAACCAGAAATTTGTCTTGGAATTCATGCCTATTAAATTCATTTCTTTAAGTTTGTACCTGATGGCATCTTTGACCAACCTAATGCTAGAAAACAATCAATGGTTTAATGGCAACAATTATAACACCTCGAAGCAGCGAATGTTGACCATCTTCGAGTACCGTCGTCTGGATGCACTTGTTCTAGGCACAGAGACTCGTCCGACCTCCATCCAAGCAGATCAGGATAAGTTCGATGATCGGAATCGAGAAGTTGTTATGCTTCTCAAGCTCTCTGTCACAGATGATCAGTTGCCTCATATTCCCTCTCACAAGTCTGTTGCAGACATCTAGAAATATTTGAAGGAGTTGCATGAGACATCTGACAAGAGTCGCGCGTTCTTTCTGAAGAATCAATTGTTCTCCATTATGATGGATGAACGTATGTCCTTAAAGGAACATCTCACGAAGATTAAGCACATTCGTGATCAGCTTGAAGCCATCGGACGAAAGATGGAGGAAGAAGATATGGTAGTTATTACCCTAAAAAGTCTACCAACATCTTATGAGCATTTCATAGAGACTCTCAACATTACCTCAACTAATGTTGATTTGAAATTCCCAGAGTTGTGCACCAAACTCCTATAGCAGGATCGCTGGAAGCAGCAGTTTGGTAACCGTACTTCCTCATCCTCATCAGAACAAGCCTTTGCAGCAAAATTTCAATCTTCTCAGTCATCACAACAGGGCAGTTCACATCAATTCTCAGGCAGTTCTTAGCAGAAGAGTGTTCAGTATCATTACTGTCATAAGTACGGCCACATGAAGAAAGATTGCCATCAGCAACTCGCTTCCGAACAAAAGAAGCTGGGAGGGTCAAATCAACAAGCAAATGTTGTTGAACATTCTAAGAAAAAGGAGTCTGCTTTCTATGCTTTTATGGCTAAAAGCCCTTCTGATTTAGCCTGGTTGTCTGCTTGGTATATCGACTCTGGTGCTTCACATCATTTTTCTCATCGGCGTGACTGGTTTACAGACTTATATCCCTACAGTGATTCAGTTGTGTTTGGTGGAGGAGAGGAGTTCAAAATTATTGGCAAAGGAAATGTTCAGATACAGTCTAGTGGGTGTCAGCTCATCTTTCTCAATGTATGCTACGTTCCTAGTATGGCTCTCAATCTGCTCTCTGTGAGTCAGATCATGAGAAATTCTCCTCAGTTGGATGTGGTGTTCAGTGCCCACAAATGTTCCATTATTGATCGAGCGACTCGTCTTACTGTTGCTTCTGGTCTACAGGATCATGGCCTATATCGGCTTACTGACATTGGTGATTCTCTTGAAATAGCTATGGCAGCTCGTGATTTATCTCTCACTACTTTGTGGCATCAGCGATATGGACATCTCAACATCCAGTATCTCTCTCAGTTGTCCCGAGAGGAACTTGTTTCTGGCCTACCTCTGATTCAGACGCAGCATCTTGGAGTATGTGACGCTTGTCAAGCTGGCAAACAACACCGGACTCCCTTCAAAGATGGAGATTCTTGGCGTGCATCTCAGGTACTTCAATTACTTCATGCTGATATTTGTGGTCCTATGAATACACCTTCAGTTACTGGTTGCAAATATTTTTTGCTTATTGTTGATGATTTTAGTAGAAAGATGTGGGTGTACTTTCTTAAACAAAAATCAAATGCTTTTAGTACATTTCAGAACTTTAAGTCGTTGGTTGAAAACGAGTCTGGTTGCAGTATCATTTCTCTTAGAACAGATAATGGAGGGGAATTTTGTTCTACTGCATTCTCCAATTTTTGTGTTGAACATGGCATCAAACGCCAGTTCACCACACCCTACACTCCTCAGCAAAACAGTGTCGTTGAGCGTCGCAATTGTACAATTGTTGAGATGGCTCATTCTATGTTACAACACAAGAGTGTTCCTAATAAGTATTGGGCAGAAGCAGTGTTTACTGTTGTTTACCTTCTTAATCGTTCCCCTACTCAAGCTGTCAAGAACAAAACTTCAGAAGAGTTGTGGTCTGGTCGTAAGCCCAAGATCAACCACCTAAAAAATTTTGGCTCTCTTGCCTATGTTTGGATTCCTGATGCTAAACGTTCCAAATTAGATTCGAAGAGTCAGAGACTCATGATGACAGGGTATAGTGACAACCATAAAGCCTACAGATTGATAGATATCGACACTGATCATCTTATCTTTAGTCGTGATGTTGTTTTTGATGAAACTCGATGACCTTTTATGTCTTCTTCTGAGCAGTGTTAAGAGGAACAGCCTCACAGTGTTCCTCTTCCTTTAGCACCACCTGATGGGAGGGATGATACAGATAATGCTCGCCCTCGGGCACCTGATGCTGATCCTGTTGAGGCCCCCGAACATGATCTTCTCCTTGCCCCTGTTGCTGCTCATGAACCTCCTCTAGCTCCTCCAGAAATTGGCTCTTCTACTCTCCGGCCCAAATGGTGGGTTAAAACTATTAGTGACCTCTGGGATGATGAGCTCATCGAAGGTAGAGTTTCTAGAAATAAGAGCAAAACAACACCCTACAGTTAATTTTGCTCTTATGGCTAACATTCATAGTGTTTATGAGCCCTAGACTTATTCCGAGGCTAAAGGTATCCCTGAGTGGGAACAGGCTATGGAAGCTGAATTTCAGAGTATTCGGAAAAATCACACTTGGGTCCTTTCTGATCTTCCTGCAAGGAAGAATCCCATTAGCTGCAAATGGGTATACAAGGTAAAATACAAAGCTGATGGAACATTAGACAAGTATAAGGCTCGTCTTGTTGGTCGAGGGTTCTCACAAAGGGAAGGTATTGACTATGAGGAGACTTTTGCTCCCACAGCTAAAATGAGTACCATACGACTTGTTCTTGCCTTAGCAGCTCAGTTTGGTTGGAAAGTTCATCAAATGGATGTTAAGAGTGTTTTTTTGAATGGTGACTTACAGGAAGAGGTCTACATGACGCAACCTTCTGGATTTAAGGTTGCTGGTCAGGAACACAAAGTCTATAAACTTGTCAAAGCTCTCTATGGTCTGTAACAAGCTCCTCGGGCTTGGTACATGAAAATTGATAAATACCTAATCGATCATGGTTTTCAGAGGAGTCCATCGGATTCAAACCTGTATATCAAACATGTAGGTCATGATGTATTGTTTATAGTTGTCTGTGTGGATGACTTGATCATCACTGGAAGTTCAGCACATTTGATCACAGAAATCAAACAGGATTTGTGTCGCACTTTTGATATGACAGATTTGGGACTCTTGCACTTTTGTCTCGGAGTTGAGGTTTGGCAGACTGAGCACAGTATCTTTCTTTCTTAGTCCAAGTATGCTAGAAGTCTTGTGGACAGGTTCAGACTCCCACTCCTATGGAACCCGGGCTCAAATTATCAGCTCAGTCTGATTCACCTGTTGTGGATGAATCTTTGTTTAGACAACTAGTGGGCAGCCTCATTTTTCTTACTGCCACCAAACTTGACATTAGTTTTGCGGTAAGCTACATATCCCGCTTTATGATAGTGCCCAAGACTGATCATTGGACAGCTGCAAAGCATGTCCTGCGCTATGTTAGTGGTACTCTTGATTATGGTCTTTTGTACACTCAGAGTTCTGATCCTACACTATGTGGCTACATAGATTCAGATTGGGCCGGTTCTGTTGATGATCGTAAGTCTACCGCTGGATATGTGTTCAATTTGGGGTCTGGTGCTGTCACATGGACGAGTAAGAAACAGCAGGCAGTGGCTCTGTCGTCCACTGAAGCAGAGTATCAAGGAGCAGTTAAAGCAGTTTGGCTTTGGCGGATGCTTGCAGATATGCATGTTCCTTAGTCAGGACCAACTCCTCTATTCTATGATAATCAGGGAGTGCTCAAACTGGCCAAGAATCCGATCTTCCATGAACGAACCAAGCATGTCGAAACACATTGTCATTACATTCGTCAGCTGGTTGAAGACAAATCTATTCAGCTGCTGTATGTTCCTACCTTAGAGCAGTCCGTTGATATCTTCACCAAGTCTCTCAGTTCTGATAAATTTGTAAAATTCAGGGAGGCTATCGGTGTTATTAACAGATTGAGCATTATGGGAGGGTATTAGAATGTTTCTAATATTAGATAATTTCTTTAATGCTCTATCCTGCTGCTGCGATTCTTTTGCAATCTATCTTTAGATAGTTGCTATTCTTTGTAACATTGGTATTGTATATATGAGCCTCTAGCTCTTTGTAAATCATTCAATACAAATAATCTGTTCATAATTATTTTATCTATAACACACCCTTTGATTGCACAGGTCCTCAGTATTAAGAAGTGTGCACCACCAAACTAGTGAAAGAATTTTTTTTTCCATAGAGTCATTATTAAAACAAATTATGGTTTTGAAAATTGAAACAAGAGCATCCATTATTTCTGATAGATGGAAAGATTCCAAAAACCAAACTTTAAGAATGTTATTGCATTGTCCCCCAAAGAGATAATGTTTTTGAAGGATGTTGATTGTGAGCAGCAAGTCAAGAATGCAAAATCTATTTCCAAAATCCTCATTGATTCCATAGAAATGGATTAAAAATGTTATCCAAGTCATTATGAACATTGAAAAAAAGTGGAGGGCCGAATGTGCTTTGGTTATTTTTTGGGCACCATGTATTGTACATTCCCTTAACTTGTTGATATTGCAAAAAGCAATGAGACAATGACCACCAAGATATTCGACATTTGATATTAACAAAGGAGCAAAAGTATCCTTAAATAAGAGTTACAAAAGATATATTTGATAACAATGAGATTGATGACTAAGAAAAGCATATGACAACTAAAAGAATAAAGAATATCCCTAAACTCTATCCTTAAAACTTAATTGACCATTATAACTAAATTTTACAATACATTTTAATACCCTCCCTTAATGGTCAATAGCTTATCAAAAAAACTTCAAATGATCTGCTGGTCAAAATGCATAGAAGGCTCTGATCAAAATGCTTTGTGAAACGAGCCTCTAGTAGAGACCCTCCCTAGTTGGATTGTTGATTAGCCAACCTCCTTCTACAAAATCTCTTCATCTGACCAAGTTTACCATCCCTCCCTCAATCCAAAATTACAGATTTAAAACACTAAGTTACCAGATGCACACCCTACTGGTGTGCATCAAATCTGGATGTGTGCTACAGATGCGCATCCTGGACTATGGATGCACACCAAATGTGCAACTCATGCATCCAAGGGCATCCACAACCTACGATGCGCACCATGAGCTCATCTAGACTGCATCCAACACACGTCTAGGTGCATCCATAGGCCAGTCACATTTGTGACTTAAAAAAACTCATTAAGAAGAAGTTTTTTTTCCATTTTTTTGCTCAAAACTCTAAAACGGCCCTTTATGAGGTCATTCAACCTAAAAACATATCATTTTGTTTTCTCTTTTTCTCTCAACACATTTTCTCTCCATTTTGGTATTTTGAAGAGTAGGTGGTTTTATAGAAAGGGATCGTTTGTGGACTTAAAATGAGCTTTTATGAGGCCATAAAATGATGTGCACCATGAAGTTCTATGTGATTTTGAAGGTCTTAATTTGGTCATAGCAGCAGGGGCTCCAGCCCTCAACCCCACCTTGTATTGCAACAAGGAGCACAGCCTGAGCATTGCCTCGGAACCCCGCAAGGGACACAGCCCCTTGACCCCATTGGTGGCATAACCCCCAAACCCCCATTTGATTTTTTAAGTACATTACAACTTTGAGTTTGCACAATATGTGTATTTGATGATGTTATTGTGTCTTTAAGGCTTATTCAATTGGCATTTAATATTTATCTTTGGCATTTGGCATTGATCAATCATGAAGTATCATAATATCAAATGATTTAGTTTTACAATTCTATATATTTCTTTAAATTTTTTGTATATAATATATATATACACACACACGTACCTAAACGTACCCAAACCTCCAAAAAAAAATTGCATGTACCCACATACCGGGTTCTTGTACCCATTCCCATACCCGAAACCTGAACTGGCAACTTAGGGAAAAAGGCATAATAAGCCAACAAGGAGGAAAGTCATCGGTTAATTCCGGACTGTAGTTGTCTAGAAAGTTGATTAGTTAGGAACAAGTTGTCATCCACCAGCCTTAGAAACTAGACATTCAGAACACAAAAAAAACCGAACCTTGGGCCCCCAGCAAGGACACAATTTGTGAGTCCCACAAAATCAAGCAGCTAGACAAGATGAGCCTTTGGTAGGTCCCAACATGACAAGCGCCTCATTCATTTTTCTTATTTTTTTGGTTAATTTTCAAATCTGAAATCCCTCCTACATGTTTCCTAGCTGAGAAAGAACCAACCTGTTATTGTCTCCACATTCACTATAAAATAAATTTTGCAGAGCAACATCAACCTAACCAGCATAATTTTATTTAACTTACCTAAAAAGTTAACTTCAATTTTACAAAAAATGATTTATGTTCCATTATTAAATTATGAAATATCTAAAAGTGATTTTATAAAGTGCTTTTAAAAGAGGACTTAAGATTATATCAAAAGCTTTGCTAGGACAAGGGAAAACTTTAAATAATATAAAGAAGAGAATTTCTAGAGACTTCTTAAGGACTTAAAACAGAAAACAAGTAATTATTAATTATAAAAGGAGCTGAGCTTGAGGACAATCATCCATTGTTTTGAGAAAAATCCCCATTCTTGAAGAATGAGCACCTGGTGTTCATCTTTGGCCAAAAAATGAAAACCCTCTTGGTATAGAAATTAGAGAATGAAATTCCTCTTGGTTTCAAGAATTGGGGTTTGGGGATGAAAGCTTTCAATAGAAGTGATCCTGTCCAAGGATTGCATTTGTGCACAGAGTTTATTTCAGGAGCATATTGAATATTTCAGTAATCATGCTAAAGATCAAAGCAGATTTCAATTAGTTGTGGTTTTCCAATTTTAAGATATTTTGGTTGTTTGGGATTTTTAAAATATAGTCCAATTTGGTATTCCCGGTTATGTTTATTATCAGTTTGGGTAAATTCTAAAATTAGTGGTGATACATATTATATTATTCTATATATTATTGTGCCTTACTGTTATGATGAGCTGATAATTTTTCAATATGAAGCTGTACACAGTTGCCATATTATTCTTATTTCTTCTGATTGCAACTTTTTTTGAAGATTTTATTTCTTTAGCTACTGTATTTGTCAGTTTTGAAAGGAGTCAAAACTGCAGTATTTTTTATAAATAAATAATGGTAAAGATTGTTTGTGGGTCCCAACAGTTGCGGCCCACAAAGACAAAGGACATTGCAGCACTTTTAGCGTTTGATATTGTGAAAAATGCACAACTCTAGGGAAACAAATTCCGACACCATTTTTTGGTCTGTCCCCTTGCCACTAGTGGTGATGATATTATTTCTTCTTTTTTTGTATGAGTGATGATAAAAAGGAATCAGTTCAAAAGTATCCTAAAAAATACAAAAGCAAAAAAGGACTTGTCTTGTAGGTCCAGCCACTGTTTCCAGCTGCAGCCTGTAGTTAAATGGTTTCTTCTTATTTGATAGCAGTTGCATTGAAAAACAATTGCTCTGATTATAAGCTTTTCAAGTTATTTGTTGAAATGTAATACCTTCCAGACAGCTGCGACATATCATCGGTTATTAAGAAATAATGGGTATTACTGTTGAATTTTATATACAAAAACGGATTTGCTGTAATCATGAGCTTATAGATCTTGGCTATAATAATATTGGAAAATTTAGAGTTCATCAATATTCCAGTAGCATTAGAATTCTGGGTAGATTTTATGATGTTCCTTACAGCCGTGGCATCTTCAGGGAAGGTTCCTTAGTTTAACATCAACAGTTTTGTATCAGCACAAAGATAATATTGAGCTCGTATTTCATCCATGAACAACCACATAGCTGCAATATTCAGTGGTACCCATATATTATTCTATTTTTCTATCAATCTAAGTATCCTATATCTAAAAAAATTACTTCATGTTTGATCAAACCAATCAAGTGTTAAATGTTCATCTTTTAGTGGCTGATTGCAGTTGTTTGATAGTTAATATAAATCATCTCAGAGGAGTTTGTAGTTGTCAAAGTCTGGAAAATGTAGATTTTGTACCTATCGGTTTACATTGTAGAAGAAGATGTTAAATTTGTAAGTCTGATGGCTATGTCGCTGAGACATAATTCATGCATTTCATTTTCAATTATTGCATAAAATTAGCTAGTGTCCCAAGCACTGTATGCTCCCACTTTGCCCACATTGGGATCTAGGTGATCAAAATGTGTGAAGAGTTTATGCGTTTTGTCAAACATTTGTAAAAATTCATAAAAAATTAGCTAGGGAATATATATATATATATATATTTTGGTATGACGTGATTCTACTTGAGGAATTTCCCTTGTATATGAAGACAAACTCTTATATGCATTTCCTTAACAGGATCAATTACACATCTTTTGTTTCTCCACCATGATACTTGTATAATGTATGTATCTTCTTCTATGGACATTGTCTACTTGGTAGAGTAGTTCCTATCTCCTCTGCTAGTATAACTGTTTGGGTATCTAAGATCCACAATAAACAAGTAGCAATGTTGACTGACAAAATCAAGAAAATGAGACATACCTGAATAGATTCCAACTCTACTTGACGTAAATTCTCCTCCACACCCTTTGTATACTCACGTAACTCAGTGCCCTTGGCCAATATATTTGCAACCACCTAAAAATATTTTTTAATGGAAAATTTAAGAACTTTTAATAACAAGAAACAAAGAAACATAAATTTAAATGCAAATTAATGTGCAGTAGTAAATAGGAATGGGTACAAATAAATAGACACAACATATCGGACCATGATTAGACAGCATTTTTTCATATTTGAATTTCTGACTGATGATTCAGAATAATTTTTGTTGTAAACGCAAATACTCTTAACATATCTGTTATTGGACAAAAAATAGACATTGATACTGATAACTGAATCTCATTATTGCACAAAATCATTTGTATAACAGTATAAAACTCAGAAGTATGCCAAGAAAATTGTCTGTTTGAATCAGAATTTACAGTATTATCCATAGTTTTATAGCTAGGCAGCCCAAAACTTGGACCGAGATTCAAGACTTGGAAAAAATCAGCATATTGAATTTGAGTACATATCTAGGAAAATTATTGAAAAATCTTCCAAATCTGATGCAGGAGCATCCCGCGTGAATCAGCAATCGGCATCAACCAAAAGAATATTTTTTGTTTGTCTATTTCAATTTTGGTTTGTTTAAGTTCTGTTTGGCACCTCCCCATGTCGCCCGCTGTGATTCAGCTGTGATAAACAAGTTAAATCATGCTTCAACTCTCTGGTCGTTGGCCTTTGAACAGAAGCTTCAGAAATGGGCATTGACATCCATAATTTTTTTTGTCAGATGTTATAATATGACCACCCAGGAAGACGTGTGCAAAATATGGAAGCATAGGCATGGCACTGTCTCATGGATCACAGTGATTGCAAGCTATGCACAAAACAGATACACAGAACTACCTCGAATAGGTGTTGTTTGCAATGGTTCTTTCTTTGAACTGTAAAATGTGAATTAGCATAATAATGCCAATAATGAGATAGGCATATGTGCTCAAGGAGAGTAGTTAGTTTGGATTGAAGCTAAAGCCACAATTAATGGGAGTGAAGGACAACGTACATCACCCCAACCAGTTTCAGACGTTGCATGCAGAGAACAAATATATATGTATAAGATTTGGTGCCCTGAGGTGAAAAGGATGCAGTATTCTACCTTCATACGATGTGTAAAAGGGGCCTGAATAAGTGTGCAAGAAAATGGTGGCAGGAGAAAGATTGGAGGAGAAAGAAATCCAAATGTTTTGCCCATTGATGGAAGAACTGTTAGGCTTCCATTAAAGTTAAAACATGTCTTTTGTTTTCTTTAACTATATGAAGGCAAGCTGAAAAGATGCAGAGAGGAATCAAATTGATGCAAGAGCATCTTGGGTTCCTGGCGATCTTACATCATCTTGGAGGAATTTCCTTGTGGTCTGATGAAGTTCCTTGTTTTGGGCAGTTTTCAGAGATTCTATGTGTGGACGATCTATGGAGATCTTTGGCGTGTGCAATGAAAAGGGTTTGTTCCTTGCTGTACGTGGAGGCTATGTCTATGATCGCACCTCTTTAGGTGGTGTGGATTGTGAGATCTGGCATGTTCATTGCCGACTAGTAGTGTTCTTCATGTCACTGATTCAGTTGTGTTCACCGGTTGATTGTTGAGGATTGTGGTGGAGGTTTCCGATCAGTGGAGCTGAATGGCGTGGATCTCGAGGTGGACTTATATGTGTGGTCGGCTTGGTGGTTGAATCACGCTTGGTGAATTCATTAAATGCTGTAATTTATTTGGGATCTAGACCGACCTAGTCTAATACATTTGTCTTGGGATATGTAATATCTTGAATGTCGACCTATGGTGGCTAGTATGTATAAATTTAGGGCTTGCGATTGTAAGAGGGGGTAGTGTTGAGTAGCAATAAGCTGAGAGAGGATAGCTCTGAAGGTTTGACAAATTGGAATGAGGATCTGAGACTAATTTCTTGTATTTGGCCTTAACCGGGAAGGCCTTACAGCCCGACATGTTGAAGCTAATTTGCTGTAATTTAATGTTACGTGATAATAAAGTTGTTGTTGTTTGGTCACATCTTGTTGTGTTTCTTTGTTCTTTCCGCTGTGTTGACTCTTGTTGCAAGATTGGACATCTCCTTTGGAGACTTCTCCAGTCTTGACTGCATCAAGATGGTATTAGAGCTGGTTTGATCTTGCGGTGGTGTGAATCTTGGTGTCTAAACTTGCGAAGCTTCTGGGGCATTGTTTGTGAGGTGGCAGAGTGTAGATCTGACTCACATTAGCGAAGGGCTTGCGTAAGGTGGTCAGAAGGGATTTTCTGCTGGAAGGTTGAGTTGTTGCAATGATATGAGTGAGTTTTAGCTTTTGGTGTGGAAGATGTTTCTAAGCTCGTGAAATCCTGAAATGGTTTGTCGAGGGATGGCAGATTGTAGATCTGGCTTGCGATTGCAAAGGATTTGCACGAGGATGTATCAGAAAGAGGATGTTACTTGTTATGAACCTAGGAAGGAGGTGAAACCCTTGAGGCATCCCGTTGTTGGTAAACAGGTTGCTGAATCCAGGAAGTTTGCGAAGATGTTCAGTAGATTGCTGATTGTGAGGCAGCTGGAGTATTTCAATCAAATCGCCGATCCGAGGCAATTGCACCTTGGGAGAGAAGGGAAGAAGCCGATGAGAAAGGTTGACCGGTTGGTTGAAGAAAGATAGGGTCTTTAGCCGACTTGAGAAGAAGCTAGAGGAGATTGCCACAAAGCTTGAGGAGATCAGAAGGTTGAATTATAGTTGGCATTTACCGATCCAAAAGAGGATTGTTTGGCCTGTGAAAAGGCTTGTTCAAAGAAATAAAAGGCAAGTTAAGGTTGCTACTGAAGAGGTAAAGCTTGAAGGGGTAAATACTGACCTTTCTGAGGTTGAGGTGGTAGATCGAGTCAATTTTCATGATCAGATGGTTGGGTTTGATGTGAAAATTGCAGAGCATCTTGTTGTTGGTAATGAGAATGAGATTGTTGATGATGTGGAGGGGCTACCTTTTTCTGAGGGTAATGTTGAGGATGTTGGTATTGATGAACTTGTTGATAGGGTTTTCATTGGAAATGATAATCCTGTTGTTGATGAGGAGTTGCAGACTGGGTTGTTCCAGTTGGATGTTGTTACTTGTGTTGTAGAATTGCAGATGGTGGTTAAGGATATAGAGGTGGCTAATGAAGATGGTGGACATCTTGAATTCCTTGTCGCTAATAAGTTGATGGTGGAAGATGATTAGTTGCATGATTTGTTTATGAAGGAGAATGCATATCTGATGCATTGTGCTGAGGATGTTGATCAGTTTGTTTCTGTTAGTAGGTGTGTTGACTGCTTGGTTGTTGTGCGGAGAATTCAGAGGTTTGAATGGAGGAAGCTGAGGTTGCTTATGTGCAGATTTGTTTCCTTGCCTTTGAGGATTGGGAAACCGATGGTCAAGATGAGGTTGTGTTCCGATTTTCTTGCGGCATCAAAGTGTGAGGCACACTTTTCTATATACCCCGGGTGTCTGATGCAGGAGCATCTTGGGTTCCTGGCAATCTTACATCATCTTGGAGGAATTTCCTTGTGGTCTGATGAAGTTCCTTGTTTTGGACAGTTTTCAGAGATTCTATGTGCAGACGATCTGTGGAGATCTTTGACATGTGCGATGAAAAGGGTTTGTTCCTTGTTGTACATGGAGGTTATGTCTATGATTGCACCTCTTCAGGTGGTGTGGATTGTGAGTTCTGGCATATTCCTTGCCGACTAGTCGACTAGTCGTGTTCTTCATGTCACTGGTTCAATTGTGTTCACCGGTTGATTGTTGAGGATTGCTGTGGAGGTTTCCGATCGGTGGAGCTGAATGGCGTGGATCTTGAGGTGGACTTATATGTGTGGCCGACTTGGTGGTTGGATCGCGCCTGGTGAATTAATTAAATGTTGTAATTTATTTGGGATCTAGGTTGACCTGGTCTAATACATTTTTCTTGGGATATGTAATATCTTGAATGCTAACCTATGGTGGCTAGTATGTATAAATTTAGGGCTTGCAATTGTAAGAGGGGGTAGTGTTGAGTAGCAGTGAGTTGAGAGGGAGGATAGCTCTGAGGTTTGACAGATCAAAATGAGAATCTGAGACTGGTTTCTTGTATTTAGCCGTAACCGGGAAGGCCTTATAGCCCGGCATGTTGAAGCTAATTTGTTGTAATTTGATGTTACCTAATAATAAAGTTGTTGTTGTTTGGTCACATTTTGTTGTGTTTCTTTGTTCTTTCTGCTGTGTTGACTCTTGCTGCAAGATTGGACATCTCCTTTGGAGACTTCTCCAGTCTTGACTGAATCACAAATAGACATCCACATCGAGTAAGGGAAAGGGGGAACACAAAAAGGCATTAAAAGGAATAAAAGAAACCATTTTGTAGTTGGTAGTGGGATGGAGGGGAGTGGAAGCCGCTTTGTGTGGGCTGCACAAAGACAGAGAAATGTGGTTTGCATAGGGGAAGGTAGTTGCCCAGAGGAGAGGGTGTGCAGAGAGAAAAGAAAGAGTATGCGGCAAGGGAAGGAGTCTTCTTGCGTGATAATATTAAACAAGTGAATACATATGCAATGAGAAATGAAAGCAAGAATCAATGTTGAATGAGGGATGATGTGCACTAAGGAAAGAGGATTGGTGGAAATCATCTAAGTGCAATTTCGTAGAATGTAGAAGGAAGTTGGGTCTTCATCCTGGAAGACACGAAAGTTTGAAGAGCCATTGAGGATAGAGGGAGCAATTGCAAGAGAGAGAGAGAGAGGCCAACAAGGCCAATGTTTGCATTTTTGTGTCTGTAGACTTTCAAAAGAATGTAATTTGAGTTCTTGTTGCAATCTAAGTAGTAGTTGAATACATTAAGTCTTTGCGATTGTTTGTGTCTGAGTTTTGTGTTTGCAGTCGACGAGATGTATCCGTTTGCATCAATTGGTATCAGAGCCAGTGGTCTTGAGTGTGTGGACAGATTGTCTAATGTGAGGCAATCTACACCAAGACCTAAGGGCAAAGAGTGCAGTTGTGTATACAAATCGCTGACCATGAGGCAGTTTGCACATGGAGGTAGGAAGTGGTTGTGGAAGGCTCGAAAGGATCAATGCAAGTGTGCGAAGTCCTAATTGATTTAGAGCTTGAAGCTGCGAAGAGAGTGAATTGGAGAGAGTCTGAAAGGAGCCCAAGAGACTGGTGCAGGTGTGGAGGAGTCCTGTAACAGTGAGAGCTAGAGAGACTTGAAGTCATTGATGGAGAAAAAAAAGAAGCATGGGTTTCTGATTGGTTGTGTTTTGACAATCCCTGTGTTGGAGAAGGGGAGAAAAAAGATATAGATGACTGTGTTTGAGAGGGAAGCACAAAAATTGAGGCAAGAGGTGCAAGATGCCTTGGAGGAGATAAAGCAGGAGATGAGAAAAGGGAAATTTGCAGCGGTGGAGAAATGATAGTGTTCAATGAAGAACTTGACAAATAGTGAGAGTTGTTTGAGGAAGAAATTGAGAGGATTGAACACTTGTTTAGTGCAGCAGCGGAGAAAATTATAGCTAGGGTGACTAAAGAGGATGAAGATGTGATTGGAGCACTAGAATGTGAAAAGGCTGCAGATGATGAAGATGAGCATGAAGAGGATTGGTGCAGGAGCACCCACAATAAATGACACAATAAATGATGATTAATCCAAGTCTTAGGAACTCTAGATTAGATTAGACCAAATTGTAAGACCTAGTTCCAGGATTGGCACAAGTATAAGCCTTTGGTCAACTATGGTCAAATATGGTCAAAAGGCCTAGAATCTTAGGATTTTGCTATTTTCATGTTTGAATTGGTTTGGATCCATGTTGGATCATTAGTCTTAGGTTAGGACCAATCTTGGTCACCTAGAATGCAAAAAGTGCTAAAAAGTTGTAAAAGTTGCTTAGCAACTTTGACAACTTTTGCCAAAAGTTGTAAACAAACCCCCCAACAGCCATATAGTTTGAAATTTGGTTGTAACCGATGGGGGGAGGCCTTCATAAGCCCTGACAGGCGGGTGGAAGGTAAGGATACGGAATTTGGCAATTTGAATCAATAAAATATAACCATTTCTCTGCAATTCCGATTATCAAAAATTCGTACGAACGTGTACGGAGGCCTGAGTATGAAAGTCTGACATTTTTGGTGGCATCTGTGAGTTGGTTCTTCTTGTGTTTGATTGCATGTACTGATCTTTTAGAAGTTGAAAGTTATTCAAGTTTTGTTCCAGGTTTTCCAAATTAAGACCCTAAACCAGGGTTCCAATTGGTCTTGTGTATTCTAATCAATTCCACCATGGGAATCTGATGCCCCTTGGTGGAATTCAAGTTTTGTCTATGTACTTTCAAATTATGCAAGTTAGAGGTGGTAATTTGCAGGGAGATGACTTCGTCGTGATGCCCTAGGTGTACATCTCTATGTGTGCACCTTCAGAATTCAAACACCAGTCCACACAACTTGCTATTGGAGGATCACTAAGCCCTGCGCCTTGGTATCTAGAAGTCTCTTATGTACCCTCACATGATCCAAGTACTGGATTTGGATTCGGATGTACGGACGGGGTACCTGTAGTGCAAATCTAGCCTAATTAGGCCTAAGCCCAAGGAAAAATCAGCATCCCATTGTGTCTTTCACTCACAATTAGGTCTTGTGTTCTTAGCATGTTGTGTTAGGCCCAAAAGGGTACCCAAATATATGATTTGTTGACAAGTTGGTGTGGAACTGTGTGTTCACAATCAATATTAATGCTCCTGGTGGAAGGCTACAAGCCTAAAACTAGATTAGTAAGGCTAACATGCCCAAATTGTTGTCTCTGTTGAATATGAGCAGTTGCACTCTTGTGTGAGGAACCTAAATAGACCAAGGAAAAGTGTGTGGTCACCCCTGGTTCTAACTATGACATTTGGGGAAGTTTTGTGCAAAACAACTTAAGTGTCTGGTTGTCAACTAGTGATTAGTTGGACTTGGAAGACTTGAGAGGACTCAGTGATTGAGTACCCGGTTAGATTAGGTTGTGATAACCTAGGACCAAGTCATTTCCTACACTTGTGATAAGTGTGAGAGGCACTTACTGTTGGAGGAGCCTTGTGTTAGTTCCTACTTAGAACCATTCAAGAGTTTGAAGGACTAGTTTGGTCCTTTGTTGACGCTTCCGGCTGCCCACTTTGCATCAAGAATGTTGGGGCAGCAAAAGAGAATGAGGTAAATTATGAAGATGTTGAGTTCAGTTTGCCTTTGTTTACAAGGTTGAAAATAGGGGAGAGTGCAATTGCAGATTTGAATATGGGTGTTGAGTGTTTGCAAGTAGAGCATGTTGAGGATGCTGTAAGATATCGGTAGAGATGGTTGGTTTGCAGTGGACAAGAATCCATGAAGGAGAGGAGAGTAGAGAGTATTAGGAGGAGGAGAAGAGAGAATTGTTGGTGGAGGAGGTCGGACTGCGGTGGGCATTAGTTCACAAGAGGAAAGAGGAGAAGAGGACACACTTGATGGAAGAGGTTGGCAAGTGTCCCAGCTAAGTGTTGGAAGAGGTGGAGGAAAAAACTATCTCTATCTACATCAGCTATGGAGTTCACTACAGGTTGTTTACAATCTGAAAGGGTAGTTCAACTATCTAACTCCATTTTGTGAGTTCTATAGTACTAACATTTTTTTTTTACCCAACGTGCCTGATGCAAGAGCATCCCAAGTGAATCAGCATTCGGCATCAACCAAAAATATTTTTCATTTGTTTATTTCAATTTTGGTTTGTTTAAGTTCTATTTGGCACCTTGCCATGTCACTAGCTCCTATTCAACTGTGATAAACAAGTTAAATCTTGCTTCCACTCTCTAGTGGTTGGCCTATGAATAGAAGCTTCGGAAATGGACATTGACATCCATAATTTCTTTTTTGTCAGATATTGTAAATTTGTAATACAACAGCCCTGGAAGACATGAGCAAAAATTTAGAAGAATAGGCATGGCAGTCTCATGGATCATAGTGATTGCGAGATATGCACAAAATGGATACGCAAAACTACCTTCGATAGGTGTTGTTTGCAATGGTTCTTTCTTTGAACTGTAAAATTAGAATTAACATAATGCCAAGAATGGGATAGACATTTGTGCTCAAGAAGAGTAGTTAATTTGGATTGAAGCCAAAGCCACCATTGATGGGAACGAAGACAATGCACATCACTCCAAGCAGTTTCAGACATCGCATTCAAAGAACAAATATACATGTTTAAGATTCGGTGCCCTAAGGAACAAAGGAGGCAGTATTATACCTTCAAACAACGTGAAACAGTGGCCCAAATAAGTGTGCAAGAAAATGGTGAAAGGAGAAAGATTGAAGAATTAAAGAATGCAAATTTTTTGCCCATCGAAAAGAACCATTTAACTTCCATTGGAGTTAAAACGCACCTTTTGTTTTCTTTAACTATATGAAGGTGAGGTGAAAAGAGGCAGTGAGGAATCGAATAGACATCCAGGTCGAGTAAGTGAATCAGAGAACACAAAGAGGCATTAATAGGAATAAAAGAGAACATTTTGTAGTAGCTGGTGTGTGTGTGTTGTGGGGGGGGGAGGGGGGGCAAGAGGCTTTGTGTGGGGCTGCACAAAGATAAAGATATGTGGTCTGCTTAAAGGAAGGTAGTGGCCCAGAAGAGAGGAGGCACAGTGAGAAAACAAAGAATATGCAGCAAGGGGACGAGTCTTCTTGTGTAGTAATATTAAACAAGTGAATACATATGCAATGAAAAAGGAAAACAAGAATCAATGTTGAATGAGGGATGATGTGCGCTAAGAAAAGAGGACTGGTGGAAATCAGCTAAGTATGGTTTGTTGGTCCCAACCGGTGCTGAGAGGGGAGGGGTGAATCAGCACCCACTAAAATTTGAAGACACTCTTAGATCTATTGACTATTACTGCATGCAAATCAGATCCTATAAAAGAAATAATCAACTCAAAAACACAGCAGCATAGAACACCAGATATATCGTGTGGAAACCCAAAATGGGAGAAAACCACGATGTGAGTAGGAACTCACAAATTTTGCACTCTTCTGAAGTGCGCCCTGTGAAAAGCCTTCCTTGTTAAGGGATTACAAACGCACTATTAGGTGCGACCAGGTTAAGGGATTTAGAATAAGGCTTGTTAAAGCCTACCTTGTCAGAGGACTTTAGAACATCTACTAGATGTCACCCGGTTAAGGGATTTGATACAAGGGAACTGTTAATGTCCACTCAAATACTGGGATTTGACTATTGCAATTGTTAGAGAGCAATAGAGGGGTTGATCCTTTAAAATGGCTTTGCAGAGCCTAATAAGATCACTATTTCATTCACTGAGAGTCATCTTCAGGCACCACAGATATGCTCTCTTCAGGTTATTGTGCTTCCTTGCACACTCTCCTCTTTTTCTTCTTCTCTTCTCTTTTTCCCTTACAGTAGCTTTGATCAACATACAATTTCACTCTTTCTTCTTGGCAAAATGAAGGCAAGTGATTTACTTTGCTAACTGAAGAATAAATACACCTCCTGCAGAGCATGGGACAGTTGTATAAAAGGAGAAAGATACGCACGTCGCTCAAATTAAATTACGAAAGATCTTCCCGCTCTTTGCTGTTGCGAATCTCCGTGAAGATCTCCTTATGATATACCATCCAGACGTGTTTCAATCATGAGAGGAAACATCAGATGCGTGACACAAGCTTTCCCTTAAAAGAAATTCCTCCAAGATTTGTGCAATAAATCACGGCAAAAGAATCTCCTCAATAGCCTTCAATTGTGCCTTTCACCGGTCTTTTCCTTAACAGAAAACCCTACATGACCAATGCAATAAATCACGGCAAAAGAATCTCCTCAGTAGCCTTCAACTGATCCTTTCACCAGTCTCAATGATATCTCACCAATCACTCATGGCCGATTTACACCTTTCCTTATGCAGTGTTCTCGTCTCTGTCTTCATCAATCACTTCTCGGTTCTCTGTCTATACCGGTCACTGCTCCGGTCATTTACTTTACCAGTTACCAATGCATCACTGTCTTCGGTATCCTAGCATTTGGACATTGTTAGCATAGACATCAATGACAACACCATTGATTAATACCGGTGGTCTCTTTACCGGTTGCATCCTTACCGGTAATGCCAACATGATTGTGTAGAATGCAGAGGGAAGTTAGGTCTTTAGCCTGGAAGACACAAAAGTTTGAAGAGCCATTGAGGATAGAGGGAGCAGTTGCAGGAGAGAGAGAGAGAGAGAGAGAGGCCAAGAAGGCCAATGTCTGCATTTTTGTGTCTCTAGATTTTCAAGAGAATGTAATTCGAGTTCTTGTTGCAATTCTAAGTAGTAGTTGAATGCGGAGAGTCTCTGCAATTGTTTGTGTCTGAGCTTTGTGTTTGCAGTTGGAGAGGAGCATCTAGTTGCGTCAAAATCTAGAGAGATGGACAAAATATATTTTATTTTAAACTGATAGAGAAAAACTGTATTATTTAAAAATGATGGTAAATGGAAAGAGAATTGGAACCTCAAGATAATGGTGGGTTCAAACTGAAGCTTAGTTCCATTGCAACTAATTTGGAAATCTGGTTATAATCACCCCATGAGAATTCCAAAGACAATAGGCAAACAGGAATCTTAGTTCAGTAGATTAAAAAGATTGGTAATGATTGTTCATTAGTAATCGTTACATAGTTATAAATGCAATGGTTTTTGAAATTATGCTAAAAAGAAATAGTTCGACAATTATTAATTAAGAGCAGTTGCAATCAAACTGTTTACTGGCTCTTTGGTTGTCAATAAATAAAGAAAACAAGGAATATTCATGTGATCATCACTCACCACACAAGAAGGTTTCCACTTGTGTCTCTAATGTGTATGCATATTTATGAATCCTGGGCTCTCTTTACTGATTATAGCTTGTAAGAGAAACATGCCTAGAATCTCAATGTCCTATCAAATGAGAAGCCAGACATGTATACATCATTTCTTTTTCTTATCCAGCAAATGCTTTACAGCTTACATAGAAATTATAATTGTGGATACAATCAGAAAAAGAATCCCTGCATTTGGTAATTATTTGATAGTTTGAGTATATATGTGTACCAATTAGCTGCAGCTGCAGTTGAAATTAACTATCATTGGTGTGTTGTTTACTACGAGAATCATCTCTCTGAGAAAAAATTGTTTTGTACAAGACTTATGTAGCACCTACTCAATATTATAATTATCAACCTCGAGGGTCAAATGATTATTTAAATATCTTACAGCAGAAATTTATACAGCAAAATCATCTGTAAGAAGTGACCTAACAAAACTACAAGTACCTCATCACTCTTACATTCTTCTAATTCTTGTTGCAGACCCTCCAATGATATCTCATCACTGCAAGTAACAAAAGAAATTTTCAAGTAAATGGTTGGAAACTAAAGCACTATTTTGAAAGCAACTATTCGAGCTCAAGGAAGGAAAAAAAAAGTGTTCCATAATACCCATTTTGATTAAAATAGACTTGAAGAGGCCTAAAATTTTACCACTAAAATATATAAATGCATTGGCTCACATTTTTTAGTGCAACAGGTGATATAAATAACATTTTATTTGCATTAATGGAAGAAAAATATGAACTTGGTATAACTTTAGTAGCACAACTCAAACCCATGAGGAAACTCATAATTTTAAATCGAACCATGAATCTATATGCATTTTCAATATTAAGATAGAATGATTTCTCTTATAGATTGCCTATCACAAAATTAATTCAACATTTTTTGCCCATAATTTGGGAGCAGAACATGAATAAGATTTGGTATCATAAAGGCTACAAGATTCTGCCTTTAGAGAACTCGCTTCAGATAAAATTCACTATTGCAACATCCAGATCATTAAAACTTGGTGATATAAAGCCCACATTGTTGGCAGTCTTCCATGCACATGTCATTATAGAAATTTCATTTGTATCGGAGAGACTGTACTGACTCTATTGAAGCAATTAGTGCATCTGATAGTATGTTAAGAAGTGCCAATGTAACATCATTCAATAGGCAATACAAGATGGACAACATTGTATTAGAATTTTATCCAGTATTCCAGTTCCAAAGGTGCTGAATCAATTAGTATGTATCACTATCAGGCAGCAGATAGGGATAAGCTGCAATCACTGTGGCTGGATTTGCTGCATTTCAGAATAAAAAATTTAAACTACACCTATTCTTATTGTTTTTGAACAAGTTCAGAAAATCCCATTTTTTTAATTTGAAAATGTTACGAAATGGTACAGAAAAAGGTGAGAGATGTCAAAGGACAGTAGATGATAATCTTAACAAATTCAAGGCCATGAAAACATTTGAGCAGCTGATATTATGTCAAACAGCCATCATCAGAGCCTTCATTGTGAGCCACAAAAATGAAAGATAACAGCACATAAGTTTAAACAAAAAGAGAGAATTGCAAGCAATTGAGAAAATGCCGGTTAAATTTACTCCAGTAATGGTGTGTCCTACAAAATTCGAGCTAAAGTTCTTGCCTACGGAATAAATCAGTTAGCAACTAGGAATGTGAGACTTGACCAAACAGCTTTTATCAAGGTAGGTTCATTGTAGACAACAGTGAGGCAAAATCAACAACAATTCTAAGCAATATAATAACAAAATTATATGGTATTTACTTAACAATTATGAGTCCCATTAACAGGATAAAGTTATACAAAACACACAGAGAAAGGGCATCACCTCAATATCTTCTAGTGTAATTTAAAATTTTCCTCAAATACACAGGGTTTACACTACAAAGTAGCTACCAGTACCCTTCATAAAATTTTACAGAGTAGCCAACTCCAAGTAACAAATTCTTAAGAGAACTGGACCAACTAACAAGGATAGAAATCCTTCTGCAGTTTAGGCTATGCAAAATCAAGGCGGGTAGACCTCAATGCCCCTTAATACACTCTTTGCAAACTTGTAACATGGCAATGTACATAACAGATATGTCTCATATAAGGCATCAAACACAACAAGGAGATACTAGATGAAGGCTAATCACCCATTGAACATCAACCTGTATGGAGCATGAGATAGTGTATGACACGAATTCTGCGTAAAGTAAACGATATTTTGTTTTAAGGTAGAGGGATATATTGAAAACCCTAGCTCAGATCAGTGCCTTGTTTATTGGGCAATAGAGTCTTTCAAACATAAAACGTCATGCCAAAAGTTCCAGGATTATAGCTTCTTGATTTGTAACAACCTTGCATTACAAGGTGTTCAACTGTGACTCTCTGGTTAACCCTACTTATCAAAATCCTAAAAACAAAACCTTGTGCATCTGTGGTTGAAAATCCAGCGTTTCAATTAATTTATTGAATTAAAGCATAAATCTTTACCACATACATCACAATAATGCAACGAAATAATAAGATCTTTGATCATATTATATCAAAACACACAAAGTCTGAAATAGGAGAGAAAGTAAACCAGAAACATACTTGATCTTTAGTTTACGCAGCTATACTTTTGATATAACATCAACAATCTTCAGAAGACACAACAACGAAATAAACAGCACTGTCCTTTGTATTTCTCTTGATTTTTCAATACATACACATGAAATGTGGACCGGTATAATCTAAACTCTTTCTTAGAAAACCCCCAAAGTTACTAATTTTCCTCAAATACATAAGCAATATGGCAGAGGAAGAAATATGAGATCACCCTAAATAAATTTTGGAAGATGGACAAATATCAAGTATGTTGTTTGGCAACAACCTTTCCAACATCTTGTACACAATCACCCAACATAATAAAAATAAATTTATATAAATATAATAAATTAGATAACTAGTTTCATGTTCAAACACTGTCATATTATAGCTAAACCAAGAACTAACTTTGTACTAACAAAATGTCTCATTCCTTAACTGACGTCAATCCTTACTGACACTCGTAAACTGATAAGAATTTGAGAAGGGAAACCAGTTCACCCAAGGAAATTCAGTAATTCCATCAAAAGTTCTGAAAATTTCAAATATTTACTTTGTTGTTTTGTTTTGATGAAAATAAAAATATCCATGGATAAAGGAGTAATCTTTTGTTCACACTTCAAGTTAGACGAGTATTTAAATATTAGATTTATCAATTAAAAGTTCAAGGGCATCATGACAAGAAACTACAAATAAAATAACAACACCAAAATTTTCCAGCAATGTTAAAAGTATGGTTTGTAGTGAGGAACCACACTTAAAAGAAATGGGACAAATATATAAGCACATGATTACCAGTCAACATTGTCCCCAAAAGTGAGGTCTCCAGGAGAGACATTCAAATTAATTGCTTCCTTTTGTATATCTATTGTTTCCAGTGGTAACACATTCTGTGCATCATCAAAAAAGGATAAGCAATCAGTAAAACAATTAATACATGTAACTAAGATCATTAAATACTAGGAGATACATTAAAATAATAAAAATTACTGACTTGAACGCATCAAATCTGCTGTGAATTATGATTGTTAGTGACAGTGGTGTCATCTACTTATTCCCGGGCAGAATGGAACAAATGTACAAATATACAGACTTATATAAATTAGTAATAGATGATTTGATGTAATTATTATGCTCGCAATTACAGTACCAAGTACAAATGATATTACATAGCACATCAATACAAACAAGGAATATGTGTCTCCAGTTGTAAATTGGAATGTAATCATTGGCATAACTGAAACTTGCAGAGTACTTGCAAAACTCGCAAGTACTTGTGAGCCAAAAGCCATGGAGAGTTACTTACCTAAAACCTTGCCAGTGATTTTTTTTAAAACTTGCAGTGGTTTTTGCTAAAAACTATTCACAGTTTTTCACAAAAAAATCAAATAAATCTTAAGTTTCTGGTTCAGGTACGGGTACAGGTACAAGAACCCTATACATGGATACGGGCAAAAAACATGGGGTTTGGGTACGTGTGTATGTGTGTGTGTGTATTATATACAAAAAATTTAAAGAAATATACAGAACTGTAAAACTAAATCATTTGATAGTATGATACTTCATCATTGATCAATGCCAAATGCCAAAGATAAATACTAAATGCCAATTGATAGTTCAAAATTTCAATATATCTAGGTTCATGGTTCAAATGAAAATCATTACAATTACAAAATTGACAATCAAAAATAGTAATTGTCTTCTATCTTCAATGTTATTCATCAATCATCAAAAGAATTATCAGAAAAGCCTTCATCTATTGCATTTTCAGATGCTACAAGTTCAAGATCATTTGAACCCAATGCAATACCACTCACACTAGATGCACCATGTGCAGGTATGTCATCATCATCATAACCCATAGTGACTCTAGCAAAATCTTCAATGGTTGCATCCAAGTTGGTACTCTCAGGGGCTACATCCCAAAGGTTCACTGCCCCATCCTCGTATTGGGGATCCTTACATGATAGAAGATGCAAATTGGAATGAATATAAACCAAGTCTTCTGCTCTTTTAGCAGCCAACCGGTTACACTTCACTGAGTGGATAGAATATGTACAGAAGAACTTGCAACCTGTTGAAATTGGGGAGAAAACCAATATATTTTAAATTATAAATGCAAAATAAATTAAAGAATGCTAAGTACTAAAATTCTATGATATAAGTGGTAAAAGAAAACAAAAAAACTTACTTGTGAGAGGATCTTAATTGCAAGAGGTTGGAGGTATATATAATCTTGACCTTGGAGGTACCACTATGTAGTAGCATCCATTGTGAATTGGTCATTAACAGCACAAGGAGGATGACTTCTTCCTGAGACAAACAAGTCAAATTCTCTCCTAACATTTTGCTCCACTTCTAGATCTTGGAAGAGTCTACTAGATGTCAACTTGTACCTAGTAGCAACTTCAAAATCTCTATATGCTAGTGTATTATCCCAGACGGATATTTTTCCCGAATACTTCTCAAATAAATCTCAAAAATGTAAACAAACATTCGCATGCAATATAATATTGATTCAACAGAAATAACCAGCAAATATATTCCAATAAACTCCACAGAAAATGTTATCATATTATACAACAGCAATACAATAACAATGAAACTACAAAAATAACCCAATCTGAAATACAGAATGCAACAACAAGATTGGATGATCAAGAACCTATAACTACAATGGTGAACTCTGATGTGAATCCACCCCGGAGATGAACTGGGTTTCCGTCCAATCCACCGAGAAAGTCTTAAGGTTTCCGTCCTCAAGTTTCAAAACCGAAAGCTAAAGCTCCCTAGATTCTCCAAGAGAAATAAATTCATAAACTAAGCATCCCCAAATGAGACTCCAATCCTTCTTTTAAAGCTGCAGCTACGACTCTTTAGTTTCCCTTCTCTGTCTCTTCATATTCCCACTTTAAGTCACCTTTAAATAAATGTAACCGTTAAGTCATAAAGTGACATAATAATAAATTAAGGAATCTTCTGGCGTTAAAACGGAGGACCAAACGAACTCGGAAGATGACGTGTGATAGCTTGTCGGAAAGCTCTCAGCGAGACGCTCCAAATCCAATACTGAAATGCCAAGAAAACTAAACTCTGACGACTTACTATAAATAGTAACTACCCTGGAAACCCTGTGGAAACTGCTCGGATTGGCTTGAAACTGGAATTACCTAGGCCAAAAACCACACTGATCCCTATAAAGCCTCGGCTAGCCCACTGGATCATGATGAGATGGCTAACGACGTAGCACGAAATAATGTGCTCGAAAAAGGGGACATTAAAAATCATCCCTTCCCAAAGATTGCTTGCCCTCAAGCAATCGGTATCTACATGTTCTGACCAAAATACCGGGATCCCATACAAGCCTCAAGGAAGCTTCTCCACCAATCTGTCGTGAAAAACTGAAACAAACAATATGCCCGACTTGTGAAGCCAATCACACAACAACAATGCATTAATCATTCTAATGTCGGGATCCCAAATCACCCCATGTGTCTGATCAGCCAAATCAATCTGCCCTGTGCTGCCATCATCAGTGAGAAAACCCTCAATCCAACTAAGAACCTCACTCCAACTGAAAGCACAGGCACCTCTAAGGTCGAATGAAGGGGGAAGCCTAACCTCATACCAATCAGCTCCCTGAATCAGTACCAACCGCAAGAATGTCCCTCCTGGATCCCACAAACAAAAGGGCCATCCATCTCCCCATCTAACTGAAATATCCTGTCATTCCATGCCCATAATGAGTGAATGGTCCAAAATGTCCAACTGCCATAACACTGCCCCTCTAATTTGTAGCCCGAACCAGAAACTGAACTGAAGAGGCAAACTCTCAAGACTGCAGAACAAGGCTTCCTCCTACAAGAAGTTAAGCGTACCCAACCAATCACCCATCCCACACCTATGCAATAATCGGAAAAGAAAGTCCTTCGTAGGTGGGCTGAATGGAAAACAAAGTGCACCCCATACAATGTGGCCATAATGTGATGCACTAACCAACTCCATTGGAAATCCTAAATCAGCATTAGGATTTCATAACCGTCTCTCTATACCGAGAGTCATACAATGCACATCACTGTGTGAAAAATTCACACAATCAAGCACAATCATCAAACGAAGCTCAACAATCCCGTACTGAATAAACTCTACCCAATTGTCATCATCATGCCCAAAACCTGTGGTGATAGAGTTACCATAGTCACTGGATGAATCGGTACGATAATGTAGTGGAGTCCTAGTTGTGTGAAGAGGGGAATGAATCAAGGGATACTCACCAACACTAGACATCTCTCCATCAACGAGAGATAGCACAAAGAAAGGCATATCACCCATCATGCAATAAGATATAATTGCCCATCCTGAACTGCTAATGTAGAAACCAAACTGCTCAATAACTGAACTCACCTCGCTACTCCAAGCGGGTGACCAAGACTCATCTCTAGTAACTGAACCTGGGTCCCAAATCATGCAATCCATCTCATCCTCATCATGGAAGTAGGAAATATCTTCCTCATCTAACTCAAAAAGGGGATTATCAAATGTCAAATCAGCACCCATCTCAAATAAGGAATTGTCAACCACCTAAAAGTGGTCTAATTCATAAAGAAACTCTGGGTGACCCAAAGATCTTTTGGGACAGCTATCCAAGTCATAAGTTTGTTGTATGCTATCAAGCTCCTGAATCACCTCTTGAAAGAATTCGCACCTTTCCTTGTCGTCCTATTCCCTGTACTGGCTAGAGGCAACAATCTGATTTCTTGCTTCTTGAAGAGCAATACGTGTGTGTTCCAAAGTACCCTAAGTAACACTGAGCTCTCTATTGAGCTTACTAACCTCATCCTCCTTTTCCCTCAACTGCTCAACATATTTTCTAGCAACCTTGTTGGTAAACAGATTGTTCTTCTTCTTAACCTCCTTTAATTTGCCCAATTTGTGATGAAGAACAACTTTACACAACAATTGGGAAACTGTTTCTGAGAATAGCTAGCTTCCCTCTGTATTAAGGTACAGCTTCTTATGTGATTAATATTCAATGAATTATGTTTTAATTCCTAATTCCTACTGCAGGGTATGTTCTTAACCAGAGAACAGCAAAGGAAACCGAGTTTCACCCAGGCAAGTGAAATCTTAGGCAAGGATCTAAATGCAGAGATGCTATGTTAATGGTCTTCACAATCTTATGATTCCCACAACATAACAGTATGAGATGCAAATCATGAAAGTATGATAATGCAAATGAAGTATGAAATGCAAATTATGAAATGCAATTGAAGTATGCTGATGCAATTTTACAATCAGCTATAACTCTCTGATTATTTTACTGATTAATCAAACTGAAAACAACAAAACAAAACTCTGTTCATTCATCATTTTCAATTCAATGCAATGAAACAACATCACATACAAGTGGATAGTAAATAAATGGTATTAGACTTGATTGTCTCTGCAATCAGCTTCACACCCCAAATTTGTCGACCGTTCTATTAACTTCTTCAATAGTACATATAGGATTCATAATGTACAATGCTCATAGGAATTGAAAACGTTTCAACTTCCAGAATACAAAAAGACAGGAGACAAGTCGTCACACTGTCGATTAAAAAATTACAATAAAGAGGAATTATTTTTGATTTCGTCTCTTTATTTAATTTTGCTCTATGAGCAGAGGCGGCCACTAGAATAGGAACCAATTCTTCATATCGGGGAATTTGCACATGACTGTGCTGGATGAGCCACTTGGCATGTGCTCGGGTTAACTCTTTAACTGCTGCAATTATCTCCAGCATCTTGTAACGTTCTCTCTGTTCAGTAGCATGCGGAAATAAGCTGTCTCATCTGGACTGCTATCAAAAACTGCATCAAATTCCTCCTCTGTCTCCATTTTGTGAGAAGCCAACCTAGCCATGACCACAGCAGCAATCTCCTGGCCGAATCCCGCCACTAGTTCCTCTGTACTTGCACTTCCATCCCATTGTCGCATGATCGCATGACATTTTTTAACCTCTTGCGATCATGCGACTGCTTTAAATAAACTTATATTATATTTTATAGTCACTCCATCTCATTGTCGCATGATCGCATGGCTCTTTTTTAATTCTTGCGATCATGTGACTGCTCTATCCTTGTCGCATCTACGCTGTTGGCGTACGTGGGTCCCAGCCTGGCAACGATAATCTTCTCTGTCCTTTCCGCATTTCCTCCGCACCTACTTAGTTTTCCTCTTTGCCTTGTCGCATGATCGCATGACATTTTTTTATTCCTTGCGATCATGCGACCGCTTTATCATTGGCGCACGTGGACTGCACTGTTGGCGTACGTGGGTCCCGGCAGACTTCACTTTATTTAGTCTTTCCATTGTCGTTCCATTGGCTTCTCTCTCCTACTCGGGCTTCATTGTCGCATGATCGCATGGAATTTTTTTAACTCTTGCGATCATGTGACTGCTCCATCATTTCTGAGATATTTTCAAAATGAACTTATATAATATTTAATAATCATTCCATTTGAATTAGAACGTCAGCACAAGTAGAGTATCTTCCTTGTCGGGTTAGGATCTATAACTTACCCCAATGTAACTAAAGATTTAAATGACCCGCCCGGCTTACAGAAAAGAAGGCAATGGAGGGGAAACCCGACAAGGACTTCCTATCTTAAGAAAGACTTAGACCTAGACTCGATTAACACTAACACACATCTATACCAGGAATTTACACATGATCTAAAGTTCAAATATATACTCAAGGATATATGCAACAAAAGTGTGGCAACAAACCTGTAACAGGTAGTCGCGATCCGAAAGTAAACACAGATATTCTGATTTCCAATCCTCAAATGTTGTTTTGATCCCCTGTAAATCTGCGACATAAGACCCAATCCTTATACCACCTTGTCCTTTTTCCTTTTGGGCTTTCCTGTATAGATCATCAATAACCTGGTTAGTGCTATCATGGTGTACGAGAGCTGCAATAATGGCATCGTCGTTGACTTTCAGCTGACTCTTCAAGGCATGCTTCTCATCATTGTTATTCTAGGATGTACTACCAAAAGGGTCATCCATATCAGCATTATGCATAAGTGACGTGCTGCTAAAGAAATCACACGATTCCTCATTACATGAGTCGCTAAAGGCTTCCAACTGGTTATCACAGCCTTTAACCATGAATTTGTCAAACTCAGCCACCAAGTCACCAAAGTAGAACTTTGAACACTCTTCATCATGTCCTGAAAGAGATGTATTCAAAACTATATTTTCATTATCACTTGGCTGCAATTTATCTTCTCCCTGATTAATACCGCAAACATGTTCCTGTGACCAGCCCTCTTGGCATATAAAACAAATCTGCACTGTACTCACTTGGTCCTTGCTCATTACTGGAGATCCCGCAACCTGTAAGCCTAATGATATTTGTTCATTTTCAGTCAATAAATCCTTGAATCTTTCAATTTGAAGCTTAATCAATTCAGCTGAGAGCTCACAAGCCACAGTTGAGGACTTTTGTTCTCCTCTCTAGGTTGCCAACACATCTGATTGCAATTGTTTACATATGTCGATATCCTCATCTAAAATCAAGGACATGATAGTCTTTATGCACATCATCACCTCATCTGGATGACACTTCTTGAAATTACTTAGGAGGCCCTGAAATAATTGTTGAACCATCTTATCACAACCGAGATTCAACATGTGACTGAAGATTCTAGAACTTGCCATTAATTCCAAGATTTTTACTTGCTTACCAAAGGTAGGATCTCTGTCATTTTTCACTCCACCTAAATTGTTCACAATCAACTGTAATACCTGTCTCCAAATGCAATCGGTATAAGGTGTAATAAGGGCTGTAATCCGAGTGATCTCACTGAGACATGAGGCGACTGCAAGCCTAACGTCTTTATGTGGATGCTTCATAAACCTGCATTAGACCAAAGTAACCATTGAGGGATGCATAGCCCAATTGAAAAGCCTGCAATCAGATTGATCTATCCTAGATAGATATGAATTTATCTCATCTAATTTGGCAAGCATACCTCCCATAAATTTTTGATCCTCCAATTGCCATCCAAGGCAACATAACTCATTTCCTATTTCAATTTCCTTATGTATGTCCCTTAGCTGCTCACTGTAAAATGTGTCATTGAATTCTTTTGAGAATACTGGGCTTTCCAAGGTCTCCATCATTCAATTTCCTCCAAGTTTCACGCAAAGGACTGAATCAACTCCTGTAACTGAGAATTGTTGTTATTATAATAATATTTTTGATTTATCCTGGCTGAAGATGATCAAATAATTCCCTGTTCTCGTAGTTTTGTCACTGTTCCGCTGTGTTAATAAGACTGAAATGTGACTCTTCCCACAATTACTCAATGTGCAAGAACTCTCAATAATGCAGAAATACTCTCCAAGCAAAACAAGTACACAACCCAAGCCAATCTCTGCTGAAAATTTTCTAACTAATTTTGGAATGTAGGGGCTTGTTTTACGATTCCGGATTGTTTAATATTGCCCTGAACAATCAGCTCTTCTTAACGTGTACTAGTACCAGACTAAACTTCTCATAAACTCTTCAAATCAAGATAACCACTGATGGCTGAGTGTTAAATTGCTTAAGACATAGATTCTTCAAATGATTCATTCAGCATGTATATATATCTCCAGACATACAGAGATTTATTCAAACAGTAAACTAGTATTCAATAGTGATAACGAGTATCAAGTGTGCATTCATTCCGTTGTTTCGAGAAAACCAAAACAACTGCAGAAATGTTAGAGGGACCAACCGATAGTTTATGAGAATGGAGGTGTTCTACCAATGAACCCTGATGTTTAGTTGCTGGTCCCACCCGAGCTCGATGGTGCTGGTTGTATGGAACCAATCCAACGTGTGTCACTGAGGGCGTTGGATATCACGTCCCTTATGCAACCGATTACCAGTGATGATGTTGGTGTAATAGCTGTGACCAATGTCGTCACCCTCCTTCACTACACTACTCCAAGCTATCACGTGTTGTCAACCAAAAATGTCTTCTCACAGTATCGGCACTAGTTGTGCATGTTAACTGCCAAATAAATTTCAAATCCCACTGTTGATGGTCGCTTCAGACAACCTGCAGCCTATTACCTTGTTGTTGTTTATGTTAGACCAGGTGTCTTGCGGTCTATCTGATGCCCACCAACGAACATCCACTCCTATTCGCAGCAGCCTATCCTTCCGCAGGCCCATCCAACAATGGGGTTGGCTTAAGCGCGTGAGGCGCAAGTCGGCTTCCTCTTAACACATACACGTGCTGGACTCCCCGTGATGCAACTCCTGCTAGCGGCAGTCTCGATACCCAACATGTATACACGCTTTCTCCCAGCACTGTGTCTACGCTCCAAGATAACTTCTCTCACGCGCCCACAGCCGCAAATCTCCCTTCACTGTTATTCACCCTGGGTCCGAGCGATGCTTCTGCCAACCAGCCACAACAACTATCGTCGTGTTTGGGAGGTGTTGTGTGCTTGAGAATTTTCCCCGTGATTCCCAGTCCCAAAACGCAGGTGGAGGATTTGATAAATGTCTGGTCTCTCTCAACCAACAACCTTCCACACTCAACTAATGTTCCCGCAATGTCGTGAGTGTTAAACAGACCCCTTAAGGAACTTGTTGAGGTTGCATGTGACCACAGTCCATATACGAGTCTCCTTCCCTACTCACACTCTGTTCTCAAAAGTCTCTTGGAGTGCGCAGAGTCCAACGCGATACAACAAAGAGATGGAGTACTAGACTCCTGCGAACTGGAGAAACACAACCTACTGTTAGGACCTTGCCTCGCGTACAGTCCAGAGATGAGTCGAGTGCTTGCCGCCCAACTCCTGGATGCAAGTCGCTTTTCAACACTCCCTATAAATACCGATTTTTTCCTTACTCACTGTCGAGAATACACGACTCAACTTGGATATGAACTGAAAATGTTTGAAGGTGCTAAAAGAGTTCTTCTTTCACCCATACATGAAGAATAAGAGCTGGGAACGATGTTTTAAAAAATTGTTGGTATAACCCAACTTATTCGCACAAACTAAATCTCATCTAAAACTGACTTATTTTCTGTAAATAATGTTGTAACTAGAAGATATCGGTATGATTTGCTTCTGGAGAAAAACCTCACAGGCTGGCAAGATTTTTAGCTTTAATACCACTGTAATATCCTAGAGGGATATTTTTCCTGAATACTTCTCAAATAAATCTCAAAAATGTAAACAAACATTCGCATGCAATATAATATTGATTCAACAGAAATAACCAGCAAATATATTCCAATAAACTCCACAGAAAATGTTATCGTATTATACAACAGCAATACAATAACAGTGAAATTACAAAAATAACCCAATCTGAAATACAGAATGCAACAACAAGATTGGATGATTAAGAACCTGTAAATACAATGGTGAACTCTGCTGTGAATCCACCCCGGAGATGAATTGGGTTTCTAACCAATCCACCGAGAAAGCCTAAAGGTTTTCGTCCTTAGGTTTCAGAACCGAAAGCTAAAGCTTCCTGGATTCTCCAAGAGAAATAAATTCATAAACTAAGCATCCCCAAATGCAACTCCAATCCTTCTTTTATAGCTGCAGTTGTGACTCTTCAGTTTCCCTTCTCTGTCTCTTCATATTCCCACTTTAAGTCACCTTTAAATAAATATAACCGTTAAGTCATAAAGTGACATAATAATAAAGTAAGGAATCTTTTGGCGTTAAAACGGAGGACCAAATGAACTCAAAAGATGTCGTGTGATAGCTTGCCGGAAAGCTCTCAGCGAGACGCTCCAAGTCCAATACTGAAATACCAAGAAAACTAAACTCTGCTGACTTACTATAAATAGTAAGTACCTTGGAAACCCTATGGAAACTACTCGGATTGGCCTGAAACTGGAATTACCTAGGCCAAAAACCACACTGATCACTATAAAGCCTCGGTTAGCCCACTGGATCATGATGAGATGGCTAACAATGCAGCACGAAATAATGTGCCCGAAAAAGGGGGCATTATAGCTGGTAATCTCCCTGGCATAGAAAGTACATCGTAGCTATAGTACCTCGGAGATAGTGAATATGCAAGGAGGTGCAATGGCATGGTCATCTTGTTCCAACAATGATGAATGATTGATTCCACCCTTTTGAAAAAGTTTCTTCAGGATCATTCTCCTTTTTTTCTATTAACGCCTTTATTTTCTCTATCATAATGTCCATGCCATCATAGACATCCCCCAAACATGGTGCATCTATATCAGCAAACTTGAGCATAGTCATGATAGGCTCGATGAATTCTAATACATATTCCACACAAGCCCACCGATTGTCATCCAAGATTAATGACTTGACCTATTGGGCCTTCTCTGAATTTGACTGCTTCCATGCAGCCCATTGGTTGTTGATAACCATTCAACCCAAAGCCTCTCACACCTTCAAAAGTTGTCTCATAACCATGGTTCAAAAAATTGTGCGGACTCGCGTGGACTCGCGAGTCCAATGGCGAGCCAAGTCGACTCGCCATGGACTGGCGAGTCTTTGCCTTGGACTCGCATGAGTCTTTCATCGGGACTCACGAGTCATTGACTTGGACTTGCGTCGTCCACTAAACACGCCCAACACATGCATAAAGTGATTTTTTTTTCATTTTTCCTCTCATTTGCTCTTTGTTCTTGCTCACAATAGGGTTTTAGGGTATGGAGAGGTTGAAGAATCAACATCAAATCTGCAAACTACATCTAGGTAAGGTACTTTTCTACTTATTTATTTTTTTCCCTTCCATTAGAAATAAAGAAAATCTTGAAAAACAAGGGGAAATGCGGGCAAAAAAAATTCTATTTCTCTTTTTGACTGATTTCCTTGCATTTTTATCTTGTTTTTTAATACTATTGTTATCAAATGATTCATTATCAATTTTTTGTTGTTTTTCCATAAAACCCTATTGATTTTTTTAATTTTTTTCATGTTGTAATAACTATGGGAAAAACAAAAGATGAGGCATGGAAGTATGGAATAAGGGGAAATAAAAAAGGGAGATGTGACTTGCACGGATTGTAGCAAACCGATGACAGGTGGAGTGAATACCCGGACAAGGTGTGGATGGCTGCCCCAATACAACTCCAAAAATTATTAGACTGATGAAGGCCCTTCTTGCTAAATATGACTTGCATAAAGAAGAAAGGGAAAAAACAAAACAAGCCATGATAGCTGCAATGAATCCAAATGCATCCACTTCAGCTCCCTTTCATTGCACAAGCATTCGCAAAAGGGCAGCCCCCTTTCACCATCAACTAAACTCATTTATTGCTGACAATGAGGCTGAGATTACTAAGACTCAGAATCCTCCTTCATCAAACCCAAAAAAAATATTTTGTGCAATGTTCCAAGAAAACAACCTTCACTTGAAGGGATGGGATGGAATAAAGAAAAACATGAGAAAGAAATGATAGCAGCAGCAATTTTTTGGTACTACAACGATTTGCCTTTCAATGTGGCAAGCAGCCCATATTGGGAAGGTTTGGTTACCACATTTACAGTTGCAAGCAAGGGGTTTAAGGCCCCAACAACTTATGACTTCAGTGGGCCATTGCTACAGAAATCAGTGGAAAGTACACAGGTTCTAATTGATGATCAGAAAAAAATTTGAAAGAGAAAAGGATGCAGCATCTTATCTAGTGCATGCACAGATGGGAGAAATAGGACTCTCCTCAACTTCTTAGTGGCTTCTATTGGTGCAATGGTATTCCTCAAGTCTATAGATGTCTCAAAGGAAATAAAAACTGCTGAGAGTTTGTGCAATTTGTTAGATGGGATGATCTAGGAAGTTGGAGTTGAGAATGTTGTCCAAATTATCACGAACAACGCAGCTGCATATGTATCTACAAGTAGAATGCTTATGGTGAGGCATCCCACAATTACATGGAGTCCTTGTGCTGCACACTACTTGGACTTGTTGTTAGATGACATTGGAAAGATTAGTTAGGTGAAAAGGGTGGTTGAAGATGCTAAGTGTCACCAAATTCATCTACAACCATACTTGGGTCCTCGCTTTGATGAGAAAACATACAAGTGGCAAGGACCTTGTGCAACCAAGAGTGACACAATTTGCTAGCCATTTCCTCACATTGCAAAGCATTCTTGGTGCAATTCCTCATCTTAGGCAAATGTTTGTGTCTGATGCTTGGCTACAGTCTGCACATGCAAAAAAACTTGAGGCAGAGAAGATAGTAAGTACTATTTTTTATGATGGGTTCATCAAAAGCGAAGACGTGTTGATCAAGGTAAGTAACAAACCCAAATATAAACTTTATACAAGAATTTACTTGCTATTTTTTGGGGGATTAATTTTGTAATAATTTAAAATTTGTTTTCATTTTTCTAGGTGACAGAACCTTTACCTTTGGTAAGGTGTCATAACCCTATATTCACATGTGATTAATATATAAATTATTCTAAATATAAATGTATGTTCTATTATTGTAAATGTCATCATGATAATTAATATAAATAAATAGTCCATTAATAATCAATATTGATAAGTAGTCTATTTATAATCAATATAAATAATTAATTAATAATATACAACTTATATTATTAATAATACTAAACCATATCTATTAATCAATTATTATCCTTAATCAATCAATAGATATTATTAATATTATAAATACAAATGAAATAAGAAATTATATTTTACAAATTAAAGGATGCTACTTTACAAATACAAATAAGAAATTATATTTTACAAATTAAGGGACCAAATGTTATTAATTAAACATTATAAATTCCTTTTAAATATTCTTTTTAAATAAACAATGATAATATTATTAAAAGTAAAGATTATGAAATAACCGTCACACCCTTTCGAGGGGATGGGTACTTAAACGTGAAGTGCATTCATCAAAATGGGAAAAATAAGGAAGAGATATTCACATTAAGAGAAGAGGAATAAAACATAAGGAAGGAAAAACATAGGATAGAAGTGGATAGGAAAACAAGGCAAATTAATAGCCTAAATTGTAGGGAAGGTCAAAGGCCTAGACTATAGGGAAGAGAAATAAAAGAAAGGAAATTACATTGCAAGGAAGATAGAAATAAAGTGAGTTATTTTATATGAATTAAATTATTTATATATATATATATATATATATATATATATATATATTTCTCATTTATATAGAAATTAATCTACATATTATTTATATGTGGACATTTATATATTTTTATTAATATAGAAATGAATATATATATATATATATATTTATATATATATATATATAGATATTCATATTTTCACTTAGTAATTAATATATATTATATATATATTTGTAAGTAATTAAATATACTTTCATTATTTATATTTATATATATATATAAAGGATTTTATTTCTTTTATCTATAAAAAAATGTCTATAAATATATTGGATATATAATAAATATATATTTATACATGTGCAATTAAGATCTATGAAATTATGTTATAGGCATTTTGTGTTTTTGGATTTCTTTAATAAATCTGAATATATGATCATGTAATTTACATTAACTTTTGGTACATTTATATGTCCACCCAAATTGATGATATGGAGACCATAGAGAGAATGAATCTTATATTCATTAAGAGATGGATCCCATATCTGGAGGAGACTAGAGGAAATTTTTATAGTTTCCTTAGTCTCGAGATTGTTATAATCTCACATAGGCAGTATATATACTGATGCCAGTCATATGCATATGCGTAGGCTTGGAGAGCATTTATTGCTTCCAAGAGATTCTTATGGGCAGTGCTCTATGGGATGACGTGTCAATAGCCCGGTTGCTTAAAGTGGATCTTATATCCCTCAAGCCGAGAATCGAGAATTTTGTGAAGCCCGACCTAAAGGCAGCCTTAAGAATCAAATCCCCCCCTTACTAACTTAAAGTAGAATATGAGTCTGGTAAATATTTTGTACTAACGTCAGTTTTGCAGGAAAGTGCAAAGGGAGAATATGAAGGGACATTACATAAGGGTTCTTCATATGGTGGATGGAGAGGGAATGCCAATGGGTTTCATTTATGAGGCCATGGATAGGGCCAAAGAGGCCATTTCACATAACTATGGTGGAAATTCAAAAAAATATGAAGTCCTTTGGCGCATCATTGATCGTAGGTGGATACACCAGCTCCACCAACCAATAGATGCATTGGCATACTACTTGAACCCAAGATTCTACTTCTCTAATTCATTTAAGGCTGATGAGGAGGTCATGGTAGGTGTTATTACATGCACTGATAAGATGGTTCTTGAGTGTGACTTGAGAGACAAGGTTCTTGATGAGTTGGAGGTGAGATTTGACATTTGTTATATCTTATAATTTATTTATCATTCATGAATTTGGAAATGCTCATTGTTGAGATTGAGTCTTTGACAATTCTTATTTATGAATTTTGAAATGTTCATTGCTCAAGATCTACAAGGGTGTAGAGGGGAGACTCTTCTCTTCACAACAAGCAATTGACAAGAGAGAAAAACAACCACCAAGGAAAAAAAATTATTCAATACTAGAAGAAAAAATTAGAAACTTGATAATAATTGTTAATTTGTTACAAACTTACATATTTTACTCAATTCTAATATTTTTAAATGTTTTTTTGTAGATTTATGGTGGGAGAATTATGATGCTAGCACGCCTAATCTTCAAAAGATAGTCATCCGTATTTTGTCTCAGCCATAAAGTGCTTCTGGGTGTGAACGGAATTGGAGTACATTTGAGAACATTCACACAAAGAAGAGAAATAGGTTAAGCCAGAAGAGACTCAATGATCTTGTCTTTGTTCGGTATAACCTTAGCCTTCGCACTAGAAAGGTGGAGGGTGTTTCACACGAGTCCATTGACTTGGACGAAATTGATCCATATGGTGATTGGACGGTCAATGAACAAGATGAAGGTGAAGATGTCCTCCTTACTGAAGAAGATAGCGCAGAGTTAGAGAGAGGCACAACAGCAGAAGCAACAACATTGGTTGATTCTAGTGAGATGGAGGATGACAAAGACGAGGACTTTGATGTTGAAGAAGAAGAATCAACTCCTTTACATACCACAACACCTACTAGTTCAAAGCGTCAAAAATTGAGTTATATTAGAAGAGGAAAGAGGAGGATGTAGTCTTTAGTTTGTTGTTTTTAACATTTGCACATATCATTATATCTAATTTTGTAAACATTTATAAACTTATGTTGCTGTTATACATTTTAGAGTTTACAACTATGATGATATTTCATATATTGAATGTTTGAGATTCATGACATGTGTAATGTATCAATTATGGCTCTTATGTTCTTTAAATGCATTAATTTTTTTGTGTTATTATGTAACACTGCGGTTTTTTCCTTTTGCCAAGTCTTTCACGAGTCCGAGTCCGAGTCCAATTTTTTGGTTTGCCAAGTCCATGGTGAGTCCAAGTTTTTGAACTATGCTCATAACAATTGTATGAGATGCAAATCAGGTCTTAGCGATCTAGGATCATGTTAATAAGTTAATAACACATTAAAAAATATTATAAATTTATATACATAGTGAACATGACATGAATAAATTAAATTTACTTTCAACAATTCCAATCTCGAGAAAGTTCTAAAAATTGCTTGTGACATTTGGTGGTTTGTCACAAACATCTAGATCTCCTTACCCTCTTGGCATATTTCTTCCACTCTATTTGAGTGTCAATTGCTTGCATTACCAAGTTGAGGGTGTGCACGGTGCATGGTATCCAGAAAATGTGCTCATATCTTGCCTCAACCAAAGCACCTGCAGCCGTAGAATTTTTTGCATTGTTCGTAATGACTTGGACCACATTCTCATGACCCATCATCTCTATGGACTCAATGAGAATTCTGAAAATGAAATTTAATCTTTAACTTGACCATCACAATCAACCGCCCTAAAAAACATTGCCCCTTTGTGGGACACTGCAATAACATTTAGCAATGGGTGGTTTTTGCAATCTCTCCATCCATCAAAGACAATAGAAACTCATGATTCAATCCAAGAATCTCTAATTGGTTTCAGTGACGTCTCTACAAAATTCTTCTCCCTTTGCAATAAGCTGGTACACACCTTTTCATACCCAGGACTTGTGAAACCAAAAAGTGCACTATTGATTGCCAACACCATTTCTTGCCAATATGGTGATCTCACCAATTGAATGGAAGACCATTGGCATGATGCAACATGCAGTTTTTTGTTCACCTATATCTCTTGATTCTATTTTAAATGCCTTCTCCAACGGACCTCTTTTGCAGGTGGAAATTTCTACTTCATCTTCAACTTCCATAGAAGCTATATTCAAGAAGGGATGTTGGGAGGACGCTACTATATCAATGGGTAAATTCATTGTTTTCTCTTTCCGGAAGAATGAGTTCTTTGTTTTCCTCTTGGAAGTATTTTATCAACATCTTCTTGTTCTCTTATGAATGCTGCTATTTCTACAATAGACAAGCCCTTCCCAGTTGGGCCTTCACACATTCCAATCTCTTTCCAAAAAGGGCCCATAAAGTGAAGTTTCACTCTAATATGATCTATTAAATTGATTATTACACAAATTACACTTCCGAATACATCCCCCACCTCCTGAAAGTTGTTGAATCCTTATGGTATGTCTCTATAAAGGAGATCCTTTATCAATTTTGAATCTCTGGTTTCTTTCCACACTCGATTAACTTTAACTACTCATCATTCTTAGAATTTATTTTTTTGCTATTATAAAAAATTACATAATTTTAAATTAGAAAAAAACTAATAAATGCAAGCATACAAGTGCAAAATGAAGATGCCAAAAAAATATGACAAAGAATTAAACTTGTTTCTTTTTTTCTAAAAAAACCAAATTAGACAAACTTGAAAAAATTCATCAAAATCTTTTTAAAAATATGTTAAAAGACTAAAGAATAGGGTTAAATGTGTTGATGTTTTGTAGCTTCAGTCAGATAAACACTATGAGTCAATACTAGTGAAGCTATGTATATATATATAGTATATATGAGATGTATATATATACTTATATATATATATACTTATATATATATATATATACTTATATATATATATATATATATATATATATATTAGAGAAATTAATATAATACTTAAGTGATATTATATATATATATAATCATAATTGTCATTATATTAATTACATAATAATGAATAAACATGTCCCTTGGGACATGTCTCTTCTTGGCTTATTCTCAATATAAATGCAAGAGATTGTTGCATTTCTGTTGATGTTTGTAGCATCGGTCAAATAAATAATACTGACTATATGATTATTATGAGAAATTATTTATTATATATATATATCAATTACTATATACATTGAGATATATATATATATATATATAAAGTTAGATTTTATTTATTCTCATAATAACTAAATAGTTAAATTGATAAAATAAATTAATGAATAGACATGTCCCATGAAGGGACATGTCTCTTCTTGTCTTTGTCATGTATAAATACAATGAGATCGATGCATTTGGAAAAAACATAAAATAAGAAGTGTTATTACATTTGCAATTATCCTAAAACCTTAACATGGTATCAGAGCCAAGTTGCAAATGTAAGAGAGTAGTTTGTTGATGGTGAATGTGTTATTGTCTCAGAAAATACAGTCTCAGTACGAGGACCATATCTCACAAATGCACCGTTGGATTTTGCTGAATTTTGGATATGTTGGTGATAAACAAATTTAGAAGAATCTCACTGGAGCAATTGGAGAGAAAATGTCAAGTTCAAAAGTTATGACTGACTGTGTACGGGTCTATGCAAAATCTGTAAAAGAGTGACATTCCTTCTTTAAAAGCCTAACCGCTTGAAGGGAGATCCGATCATATTGAAGGTTGTCATAGTGTATAGAACATTTGGATATTCAAGACAAGTCATGTGAAGAATTATGGTAATGTTCAAGAACGGCGACATCATTTTGTGATTTTGCATGATATTTTCTATATGGGCTCACCTTACAAAATGAAATATTTGAAATTTATAAAAGATAAGTATTTCATGTTTTATTAATGCACATAATTTTTGAGTTTGTAATTCATGCTATATTATTGGTTAGTAAAATCTTGTATGCTTCTATCATTGTTATTTTCGGTCGAGATAGTTTAGTGAGCTATTTGTAATCTCTCTTTGACATACCTTTAGGACAAAAGCACAAGATAATTGCATTCAAGGGAGAAAGAACTTGATGCTTGCAAACGAATTGATGATTGAGACTAGATGCAAAGGGAGTCTGACATTTCAAAAGAGGTCAAGAAGTTGATAAACTTGAGCTTCAGAGGGAGCAAATGGTTCAGTCAACTTGTGACAATCTTGATCATATTGATTGAGAGGGAGTTCACTATTGAAGGTGAAACACTTCTAAGGTAAACTTGATATAATTGATTATTATACTAATGAATCATGAATGTTTTTAATGGGCCTGCCCTTGCATAAATCATGAGGAAGTGACGACTTCCAAATGATTATCACTTGTATTTGCAAAAGTTATTGGAAGGTGACAATCTTACAATAACTTGATCTTCTATTGTGATAGACATCTTGTGATGGCTGAAACAAATCATAATAGATGGCATCTTCTATTGTGATAGACATCTTGTGATGGCTGAAACAGATCATAATAGATGATGTGAATGTTCTTATGGTAAGTGCACATTACCTATGAACATTTTTTGAGTACTTGGTGGATATCATGAGACTTGATATTCTGCATGCCATTACTCTGAGCACTTGGTGAATATCATGAGACTTGATATTTTGCAAGCCAATGCTCTCGATATCATGAGATGATATCTTTATGAACTCTTGAGTACTTGGTGGACATCATGAGAATTGATGTCAGTAGGCCATTACTCTAAGCACTTGGTGAATATCTTGAGAGTTGATATTCTACAGGCCAATGCTCTCGATATCATGAGATGATATCTTTATGAACTCTCGAGTACTTAGGTGAATGTCATGTGTTGACATTCTAATAGGCCAATACTCAAGATATCAAATGGATAGAATCGTTGATGGAGGCAATCCACCTTAGGACTTGTGGATAGAATCATTGATGGAGGCAATCCACTTGAGGACTTGAGAATAGAATCGCCGATGGAGGCAATCCACACATTGAGACGATGTTTCTATTGATTACATCATGAGGATGATTCCTTTATTGCTTACATCATATAATTGATGTTGTCAAGTGTCTCAAGTGTTGACATTGGATTGATTTATCCCCCCTAGCTAAGAGGGAGTGTTGATGTTTGTAGCATCAGTTAGATAAATAATACTGATTATATGATTATTATGAGAAATGATTTATTATATATATACATATATATCAATATATATAATAATTGATATTACTACATACATTGATATATATATATATAAAGCTAGGTTATATTTATTCTCATAATAACTAAATAGTTAAATTGATAAAATAAATTAATGAATAGACATGTCCCATGAAGGGACATGTCTCTTCTTGTCCTTCTCATGTATAAATACAAAGACATCGATGCATTTGGAAAAAACATACAATAAGGAGTGCTATTACATTTGCAATTATCCTAAAACCTTAACAATTTGGAAAACACATACTATACATGCAGTGCTATTACATTTGCAACGAACCTAAAAACTTTAATATGGTATCAGAGCCAGGTTGCAAATGTAAGAGAGTAGTTTGTTGATGGTGAATGTGTGACTGTCTCAGAAAATACAGTCTCAGTACGGGGACCATATCTCACAAATACACCGTTGGATTTTGCTGCATTTTGGATATATTGGTGATAAACAAATTTCGAAGAATCTCACCGGAGCGATTGGCGAGAAAATGTCGGGTTCAAAAGTTATGACCGACTATGTATGGGTCTATGTGAAATCTGGTGAGTGAAGTTGTGTTGCAGATTTTTGTCCACACCAAGTGCAAAGAATAAGGTCAAGTGAATTGTAGCAGATTTGTTAAGAAGCAAACATCAGTGATTATATATTGGCAACTATGTCATTCCTAAGCGAGGTGATTCATTAAAGATATAATTTATGCACTGATATTTTGACAGACAAACTATTCAATCGAGTTAGCAATCACTCAGATCAAACTTGTCCTATCAATCAATTAACATTATGAGTCCTTTATCAACCTCTCATTTGTCTTATACAAAGTGTGGTATACTCAAAACCAGACTGTATCTATCTTAGATGGGGTACTTCATTCCTAAAACCAAACATCGTCATCATCAAACAAACTATCAACTTTAACAACAAGATCAGAATGGTTGTTGACTTACTTGGTTCTACAAGTCTTATCTTTTATTGATTTATCTTTGGTCGTGTTCCTATGCTACTCAAGGATATCCACAAGTGATGAGAGTGGTTGAGATGGCTCGCAGTATTTTTTTTGTCTTCTGTTTGTGGAGAGTTTTTCATGAAGTTTTGGGGCAAGTATGTCCAATGCTTCAAGATGGATGGATTCATTCTTTGTCTGCAATGTGTCTATTTTTTGTGTCACAGTGCAACGCATCCATCTTGCCATATTAAATAAATCTCTCTAATGATAAAGTGCACTAATGAAAGCAAGTTTCATCGTTATTAACTCTTCTTCATCTTATTTATGTTTTTCACTAACTCTTCTTCTGTCAGTCCTAGCAATCATTTTTGAAAAATTGTCCTCATATCGGAAATTTCACCAAGATCATAGCAAATAGGTTGAAGGAGGTATTAAATGTCATAATCTTAGAAGAGCAAAGTGGTTTCTCCACGGAGAGATCAATAGTAGAAGGTATCATTGTAGCACATGAAGCAATTCAGTTAGCAAGGAAAGCAAGGACAGCAAGCGTGATTCTTAAATTGGATATTATAAAGGTCTATGACTTGGTGGACAAGCGATTTTTATTGGAGGTCTTGGAGAAGTTTGGTTTCAATAGCATTTGGATTGGATGGGTGAAGAGCTATATCTCCACCCCTAAATTCTTGGTCCTAGTGAATGGGGCCTCTTAGGGTATTTTCCCTTCCTCCAAGGGACTAAGACAAGGCAATCCTTTATCGCCCTTTTGTTCATCATAACAGTTGAGGCTCTTGGAAGAAGTATCAACAAACTCGGGGAGGGCAGATGGGAGGGCATGAAAGTGACATTGGGCATAGAGGATGTGACCCATCAACAATTTGCAAATGTCATAATGCTCTTTGCTAAAGCCAGTCGAATGGAAGCAAGATGAACCCGATCTCTACTAGATTGTTATTGCAAGGCATCTGGGCAGAGCATCGAATGGAGTTAGTCAAAGGTCTTTTTTCTCAATACCTAGCCCAGTCTTCAAAGAGACATAGCAAGAATCTTGGATCTAACGGTGGCCAATTTCCCAAGAAAATTCCTTTGTATGCCATTATTTGCTGGAATAAACAAGAAGAGCTACTAAGCAACATTAATAAATAGTTGCAAAAGCAAGATGTAAACGTGGAAAGGAAAATGGCTCACATCTATGGGCAGGATTTTGATGCTCAAATCAGCTCTTTCAGCTATTCCCATCTACTCCATGTCATGTATGAGGATCCCTAAGGCAGTGGAAGATATTCTTATCCAGATAATGAGAAGATTTTTCTAGAGTGGGATGGGAGATCAGCAAAAATTCCCCCTCATTGCGTAGGATAATATATGTACCCCAAAGGAGGTCAAAGTAATAGGCATTCAAGTGGCCGTCACGAATCTTGCTATGTGTGCAAAACTAGATTGGAACATCTATACTAAGGTGAGCAAAAAAATAACTATTTAGATTCGGACAATCCAACAAGAATTCTTAAGGTTAGAGACCCACCACATAGCTCGGCTTAATGGAACTTCATATTCGAATGTAGAGACATTATCATTAAGCATGTCACGGGGGAAATCAGAATTGGGAGGAAAGCTTTCTTCTGGATAAATTCCTAGGAGGGATATGAGCCACTAGCAACCAAGTCCAATCTGGAGACACTAAGGATTGAAACCATGCACCTTTGGGGGAGTAAAGTCTGCAACTATGGAGAGATTGTAGACCCTGGGGGCATACCACAATGGAGGTGGCAATCTCTTCAAGCAATTAATGCCCCCAATGATCAAAAGGAAGCACTATAGATGATTTTTAGAGATAGGAGTTTCTCTCCTTCTAACAAGAAGGATGTAATCCATTGGCGCAGCTCAAAGACAGAGTAGTACAAGGTGAAGATAGGATACAAATAAAGGAGGCAGCAATGGCAAAGAAAAATTGACCATCGAATTTCTTTGAGAATAAGAATTGCCTCCCAAAGGTAGGTGTGTTGGCATGGATGGCTGCCCAAAAGAGAATTCTGAAATAAGAGAGATTAAGAAAGTTAGGAATACAAGGCCTAGGTAGGTGTGTGTTGTGTAGATCGTGTGAAGAGAATGTTGACCACGTACTATTGACATGTCCCTAGTTAGTGTTTTGTTGGAAATACTTCCTCACAAAAATAAACTTTCAATGTCCGATCCCCCAAGACATCAAGGAATGGTTTGTAACGTGATCGACGAAGGCAATGAAAGCACTATTTGTGAACCTATGGAACATTCTCCCTTCCACTATCAACTGGGAATTATGGAAGGAATGCAACTGAAGGATCTTCCAGGACAAAGAAATGCCTAAGGAAAACTTGGTGGTGAAATAGAATCTTAGATCATTGAGCTAGCAAATAGTGCAGCAAGAAATTTGTCATTGAAGAAAAACATATTCACCAATTACGACGATGAAATGACCAGACGATTTCTTGGACTTAAGGTTCCCCCAATTAATGGGGTTAGGAAGGATGATCTTCCTCTAGATCCTCGAATTGGAATTATGTGGCAAGAGTCTAACCAAGGCTTGATCAAAGTGAATTTTGACAGAGCCTCCAAGGGGAATCCCAGTCTTAGTGGCATCGAATGGATAGCACATGATCACACTAATAGAATTTTGGGAGATAGGCCACACAATGAATAACATAGCAAAACTCAAGGCAGCAATCCTTAGTCTAGAACTTGGTCTAGAGTTAAATGTGAATCGGTTGCATCTCAAAGGAGATTCCTTAATCACAATAAACACCATACAACAAGACTCGACTCCTAACAGGAAATTGAGTCGATGGCTCTGACCAATCAAGGCCCTCATCAATATATTTGTAGAAAACACACATGTATCGTGAAGGAAATTCCCTTGCTAATGAGAGTGCCAAGAGGGCAGTCGACAACTCTCCTAGCTGACTTGGTGTCAAGACACATGCAAACAAGAATGACAAACGATGGCGTTGGCATTGTGTGGTGACTTGTCCTTGGGTTGTTGTCACCTTATCATGAATATAAGTGGGGTACAAAGGATGTGGTATGATAGTTCACAATCACGTGCCTTAGCGAAAATGCAAGTATCATATGTTACACCTGGAGTGATGCAATGCAAAGTTGGTGGAGCACATGTCAATAATTATTAAGGCCAACTTGCCAAACCATTATTAAGGGGCCATTCAGAGATTCTTAAGAGCGTGTGAAGAGATCAATTTGCATTAATATCTCGGCTTCTCTGAAAACTTGGGAGATATGACAAGATAGGGCCGGAATAATATGCATCACGGCAAGAAGACCTAGGGAAAGGAGTTTATGTTGTGATGATGACTATGCGAAGATGCCTATTTATCACCCTCGATTGAGGAGGATAATTTAGTTTGTTGGCTTTGAGATTTTCCAATGCCTAAGGGTAAGAATGGAGAGTTAGATTAAACTAAATCAAAGAAATGCTAGATGGCATTTCTTGGGGAGGTCTCTAAGAAGCGTCTCAAGATGATTCTCACACCTAGCCATTGTTTGGTGGTCCATACCATGGACACTATTCTAGGAGATCAGTTTATCAAGGCTTGTCAAAAATACCAAGTGAATATGGATGTGACAGCCATGTTCTTGGCCATCGCTCTGGATGTCAGGGAGTCGAAGGATGGGGCTTTGGTGTTGTGTCAAAAACTCTTCATGAAGCCCTACCTTGGTGAAATTGAGGATGTCTTGGGAAATGTTGATGACGATAGGCACATGCCTTACCCACAAGACTACTATCTAGAAAGGTGGAGGGAAAGAAGTGACAATGTTGCCTTTGGTCAATACCACAGAGCCGGTGTCATTTGACAAAAGAAAGAAAATCATTTCCAGGAACATTGTATTCCTCAAAAAGCTCACAGACGTAATGAAGAATGAAGGTAATGGTTGGGTGCAGGAATATCTGAAGAACGAAGGCGGCCTTGCCAATAACGATGAAGAGGATGAAGAACTTGGACCCAATACAATGAACGATAGTGGGGATGCTGCTGGTATGAACCAGCTAAACACTGATGAGTTGGCTGTCCATGAGGATTGTTGCCCAGGTTGCCTCACGAAGGCCAGTGCAGAGAAGCTGAAGCAGAAGAAACCAAGGAAGGTATAGCGGCATGGGAGTTTCCCCAAATTCTGTTAAAATAATTTATAGCTTGTCCTGTCAGTCCAGTGGTATGTATAGTTGAAATTATGGAATAATGGTGTCACTATTTTGTGTGTTGGTGACAATTTTGTGGGGGTTGCGAAGTCTTAGCAATGTCATGCTTATGCCTAAATGGCTGGTCTGTTATATGCAGTCTTTAGGGGGGATATGCAGGCTTTTATACCTGATCAACTATGAACAATGTACTATGTTTTTAGATTTTAATGCAATGAGTGCTGCTCCTAGCAGCTATTTACCAACCCAAAAAGAAATTCCTAAATAGCAACAAAAAAAACACTTATACTTCGTTTGTTTCAAATGAATAAAAATGTAAAAAACAAGACTTCTAAAAAATTGAAGTTGTATGAGAGCCACCTACTCTCCTTCCCCTTCCACTGTTCCTCTACCAATATTTAAATGCATTCGCATTTGACTGAAAGTCTTCAAACGAAATCAGGGAGTTTATTATTAGGGCGAGTGATTTGGTGTTTGATTGCAGCAATCCCAAAAGAAGCAAATATGTGCACAATCATGATAGAAAATCAGACAGCACAAACATGAAACAAATGAAATCCGCTAGGAATGCCTAAGGCCCTAAACCATACCCTAGGAAATGAATGTAACACCCTAGCCAGACAGAAAAATAGTCAAAAATCGTTAGAACCCACAATTACAAGCAATTTCGGTAATATTATCAAGATTATGTGGGAAAATTTCAGAAAAAGAATGTTGACTGTGATGTATTGAATATTCAACAAAAAAATGTTTTTTTTGCATGGTTGGGGTGGAGGGGTGGGGGGAATCCCAAAACCTGACAATACCCAATTTCTACTTCTATGATTTAGATTTCCTTGATTGAAATGAAAGTGAAGAATATTGTTGGGCTTTTGTATGCAGCTCTAATTATTCAGTTTATGAAATCTTGTGTAATCTATGTGTTGGAATAACTTATTTCTTAAGATTTCATATACATCTACTTGATCATTGTTGTATTTTAGCTAATAGTACAAGCAATAGTTATGGTTAGATCAACTGCTGATTCATTCAGTTTATAACCTTAAATTATAAAATCTAGTCTATGAGAGCAAAACTGGTCTCAATATTCTGCTCATGCAGGAGGCCAAAATGATAGGGCAAGTTCAGCTTGGTTAACTACACTTTACAATAAATCCTAGACATTTGTTTTGCATCATGTGGGTACTTGTAAATTTTGTCCATAGTCTAGATCTAGTATTAGCATTATGTTATACAGGAGCTTCCCTTCCAATTTCAACATGGATTTACCTCACATAATGTTCGATTTTAAGTTATACAGAAAGTTGAAAAATTAAATGCTAACAAATAGCATTAAAATAAAATAAAGTTGTAAATCCATTAAGGAAACAAGGTAGATACTAGATTGAAGTCTTCCAGGTAAATTTAGATATTGCTTATTCCTGGACAATTGTGTCTCCATACTCCTAGGGGAAGAAACAAGATATCCCCCAGGAGCTGGCTCAGGGACATCTCCAATGTGTCCCCCTAACTGCATCCCAGAGCTCACCAGTAGGGATGCATTGAGGATCTGTTTTATATCCCAAATATTACTAAGCAATGTCAAACTCCTCGTTTTAATAACAAGAACAAAAACCTCTGTAATTTGCATTCTGACCATAGAAATCAACAAAATAATTGAAGGGCAGTCTCATTCCATGCTTGTTTCTCAAATGGGTTTCTCCGTGATAAAACTCTGTACTGAGAGTTAACTTATGATTGTGCATTTGAATACACTATTTTCGTATGATTATTGTAATTGTAAATCAAACAAAATGAACCCCTTATAAAGAAATAATAGAACAACATTTTCAGAAGTTGTACTTAAAGAAATGGTTTAATAGGCAAACATATGGGCATGTAGGAGATGTATGTGGGCACTCATGCATTCTATTCTGCATAAAGGATGTTTGTGACTGCTATCATTTCTATCACACCAGTTTTCAGCTTATGTTAAAGTTCACCCAATTGAATCAGAAATTCAGTGTTTTTTATGGATTTGTAGACAGCATAGATTGACAAGTTTACAAAACATAATATCACATAGAATAAATATTAAATATACGATTATTTTCTAAATAGAAATGAAAAGTTAGGAAGTACTATAAAGGCATACCATTATGTGCAACAGGTGTATTGCTCAATTGATGTATTATCTTCGAAGGCTGTGATTATTTCCTATGTCCTTCTACAGTAATCAAAGCAATGAATACTCGTTAGCAACACTTGAAAGATCTTGCATCACAGTACCATAAAGAAATAGATTCTCACAAAATAATGTGCTAGTTTTAAGAAATGTTATCCTCAACTAAAAGAAAATCAACATTTATATGTACATGAAAATATGCAACATTTTATTAAGAAACTAATCACAAGACATTACCTCTTTGTACAGAGAAATATCAAAATCTCAAGATTCAAAATGTTAGAAATTAATGTTAGTCCTCCCATGTATTAGAATAATGTATGAGGTAAAATGAGTTGTAGTAACAACTCGCCTAATTATTATAGGCATTAGGAATTAGTGTTTACATGGGTGTTTAAACTAGCATTATTAGTATGTGTAATACTGTAATTATCAATACATATTAACTTGTTGAGAAACGACTTAATATTATTGTGAGTTTATAAATGTGTACGAGTTCTTAAAACAACCCACGTACACATTTAGGAGTGAAAATCAGAGGGCAACAATAAAGGTGGTTGAACAACCTAGATTTGGTGTGAGAAGTTGGAGGAGCTGTTATAGGAGTCACATAATGTAATAGACTGCCTGATACTGCTCTATATTCTCTTTTGGAAAAAGGAACACCCCCTCTGGAAATTATCAAATAGTTTGCCTGCGATCTGCTACAGTTGTGATTTTTGGTGGGACTTATATCTTATTTGCAACTATCTTTCTTGGGAAATGATAAACGAAATATTGACAAATAAAATGGAAAAATGATTCGCATTCACTATATATCTATAACAACAACTATTAATGCTCAAATATTCACTGTTGCAGAGAATGGTATTACATTTTGTTCAAACTTGAATCAATACAACTTCAGATGTAACATATGCATTACTTCCTACAGTCAATGTTGTGATTGCCTACCATTAATCGCTGATCGTATTCTCCTTCAGCAAACCTGGATGGCACTATGGTAATGGCTAGCAATGCTCACATCCAGTCACAACTCCAACACGCCACAGTGATACAGACTTGAACGATTGATCTGCTACTAATACAACGTCTTCTGGCTCTGCCCTAGTGGTCAGACCATAGTGTATGAATATCAGAATATGCAGATTCAAAAGATTGCCCAGATTGAATCTTTCTTGGCTCCCATGTACACTACAGCAGTTCCAGCAGATGTTTAGTGGGGGGCGGCCAGCATATTAATCAAAACTAATGCTCTTTCAGCGTACTCTCAATATCAACCTACACTCATCCTTCCTTCTTCCCTGCAAGTCGAACTTCTTTGCAACAACAGATTATCAATGTATTTTTCCAGATCTTCTGACTGTATATTTTCAACAGCGAGATAGATGTTAGCAGTGAGGGAGTAACATCCTTAAAGCCCTGAAACACAAGCTCCAACTTCAACAATACCTGCAGAAATTTCATATCATATTCAGCATACCCAAAACGGCTCCCAAACATTGTTCATATAATCCTCCTTACAAGTTGACTCCTTTTGCATTGACAATGTGGGATATATACAATGTATGAATAAAATATTCTTTTTCCTCTATTGAGCCGTCCATGTACCTCTTTAAAAGGGGTGATTTGATTTTTATAAAGGTACTTTATAAGACATTAAAATATTTAATTTTAAATGGTCACTTTATAGCCATATCTTCAAATATTAAAAAGACATAGCAAACGATCTCAGAATCCTGTGAGTAATAGCTCGTCGGAAAGAGCTTGATGAGATGCATCACATCCAACCACTGAAAATATGAAGGCACTGCACCCCTTGCCGGCTTAATAAAAATAGTAAGTCTTCCCCAAATCTCATCAAACGTACTCCGTTTGGCCTGTAATCAAATTTGCCTTAGGCCGAATACCCTTAGGATTCCTTTGAAGTCCTAGTTAGCCCTCGAGACCATGACAGAACGGGCAAACAACTAGTCTCAACATGTCTGGCTCAAGAAGGGGACATAAAGTACTCATCAAACGTACTCCGTTTGGCCTGTAATCAAATTTGCCTAGGTCGAATACCCTCTGAAGTCCTAGATAGCCCTTAGGACCATGACAGACGGGCAAACGACTAGTCTCAACACGTCTGGTTCAAGAAGGGGACATTACACATAACTCATCTTTTATATTTGTAATATCTTATTCAACATGAGAGGTATGGGATAGAAGCATAATATATTTGTTGTTTAAAATTTTTAGTTGAGCTTCTGTAATCTCTGCCCGTTTTTCTCACATGGTATCAGAGCAAATACTATCCATGTGCCTATGAATATTTTAATTGTTGTAATGATGCTATAGGCATATTGTTATTGTGTTGGGTATTTAAATCTATTGTTAGGAGTGGAAATCATCATTTAGCTGCTAAAATCCATGTCTGAGCATTCCAAATTGATGTTGAGGCATTCAAAATATCGTTGGGAATTTTGATTCACTAATAAACATTTAAATCCTTCTATTGGGGGTTCAAGTTCATGTTGGAAAATTAAAAACAGCATGCTTTCTTTTTTCATAACGAAATTTAAAAATTCAAAATTTCCTAGTCAAATGATGAATAGAAGAATAAAACCCAGAAATGTTTTGATGATACTATTAGTATTTAGCAAGCAATTTTCCATAGAAAAAAGAGCAACAAAATGATGGTGTGATATACAGTTTTCCTTCTGCTGCATGAACGTTGTTTTTTTTAAACTACCAGTGATTCCACCCTTAAGTAAAAGGTATGGCAGCATATTACTTCAGGCTGTACTATGTGCAATTTTAAAAATCATGGTTGCTGATAAGATGTAGATTTGTCTGTTAAAATTGGATATGTGGTGGCATTCCATGCACACCAGAATATCATTGTGCCAGATCGATTTTTTTGTTAGAATTTCAGTCTTCCATACCCATTCCAAAAATTAACCTTGGAATGGAATACTCAAATCACCCCATTTGATTAGCAAGGCAAGAATTTGTTTCCACCAAATTTTCTCAAGTTTATCGTTACTCTGAATTCTAAACAAATTTGATTGAATTTGTTTGTGTAAGGGTGCATTATGAGTTGAATTTGACACCCAAACTTTTTCTTTTAATTATATCACATATTGCTTGTATTTTTGGGTACATATGTCTTGCATTTGGCAAGAGTTCCAAGGCTCTCAGAGATTTATGTGCAACATCTAATGGTTAGAGTTAAGGGAAAATAAGATGGATCAAAATGGAGGAATGAGGCTAATTAGTGCCTCTCATCAGCCACTAATAACGAGATCACCTTTTGTACGTCAGTTTCCATTTCATTTCATTGTTGTGTGCAAGATAAAACATCGTAAACATTCTCCTACTAAGTTCAAAAAAGACAAATGTAGGTATCATTTATGGTGTAAATGGTTGTATAGGGGAGCAAGTGGCTATAGAGATTCATTGACTACTAGATTTATTGATAGTATGGTAGGTCAGTGATGAGTTTACTGCAAGTGAAAGCGAGATAAGTTCCCGTTTGTAGGTGATCATGTGCAGCAAGATCCAAATAGCAGTTGGCGGACCTAAAAGTACACATAGGCATAAGATTCTGTTTTCAATTCATATGATGTAGTTCTCATGTTTGCACTAAGGGGGTGTCACGAATTAATGTTAGTGCTCACATGTATTAGAATAATAATGTGTGAGGTAAAGAGAGTTTTAGTAACAACTCACGTAATTATTATAGGTGTTAGGAATAAGTGTTCACGCGGGTGTTTATATTAGTATTATTAATGTGGAATAAATATTAACTAGTTGAGAAACAACTTAACATTATTGTGATTCTCTAATTGTCTATAAGTTGTTAGCACAACTCAGTTAGAGATTTAGAACTGAAAATAGGAGGAAGAGAATAATGGTGTTTGAACAACCCACCTAGATTTAGTGTGAGAAGTTAGTGAAGTTGTCATGGGAGTTGGATAACTCGTCTTTCATGTTTGTAATATCTTAATCAACGGGAGAGTTGTGGAATAGAAGAATAACATGTTTATTGTTTAAAAAATTTAGTTAAGCTTCTATAATCTCTGTCCTTTCTCACACAAAATGCTTACCTTGGTAGTGTTCACAACACCCAAGTCATAATGATCACTAAAGCAGAAATTAGAAAAGCATATAATAACTACCCTTCAAACTATTGACCAATAAAAGGTGTCCAATAAAAACAAAAAAGACTGGCAAGCTTCTCACACGATTACTTCCATGGCAGACTTAAATTAAAACAAGAAGAATACTGCAATTTCTAAAACATAACCATAACCTTAACTACGAAAAGAAATAATAATCTCTCTATGAATTAAATAATTTTTCACATTAATTATCATTTTTCAATGCTACTAAAATTAGAAAATCTAAAAATACAGAGGTAATAGACTTAATGCCATTTTGTTAGCAAAATATTTCATTAAACGCCTCTGCTCCTACTCAAATAGAAACAAACTATACATTAGCTTTTACTATATTGCAAAGCATGTATCTACATCCTATTCCAAATTGCAAATAAATCTGCTTAATCTACCACAATATAATCAATTTCAGAGCAAACAACTGGCTTCATGTATCTTGTTAAAGTATGTGGCCAACATAATATAAAACTTTGTAATACATGAAGATATGATATCAGAATATGTGAAGAACTTAGTAAGTTAGCACCTAAGTTATCTTCCATTGATTTTTTGTAGCTCCAAAGTCATATTGTTGATGTTTGTAGCATCGGTCAAATAAATAATACTAACTATATGATTATTATGAGAAATGATTTATTATATATATAAAGTTAGATTATAATTATTCTCATAATAACTAAATAGTTTAATTGATAAAATAAATTAATGAATAGACATGTCCCATGAAGGGACATCATGGGACATGTCTCTTCTTGTCCTTGTCATGTATAAATACAAAGAGATCGATGCATTTGGAATACACATACAATCATAACAATGTGATTACATTTGCAATCGATCTCTGGAATTTAACATGGTATCAAAGCCAAGTTGCAAATGTAAGAGAGTAGTTTGTTGATGGTGAATGTGTGACTATCTCAGAAAATACAGTCTCAGTACGAGGACCATATCTCACAAATGCACCGTTGGATTTTTCTGAATTTTGGATATGTTGTTGATAAACAAATTTAGGAGAATCTCACCGGAGCGATTGGAGAGAAAATGTCAGGTTCAAAAGTTATGACCAACTGTGTATGGGTCTATGCAAAATCTGTAAAAGAGTGAGGTTCCTTCTTAAAAAGCCTAACCACTTGAAGGGAGATCCAATCATATTGAAGGTTGTCATAGTGTATAGAACTTTTGGATATTCAAGACAGGTCATGTGAAGAATTATGGTAATGTTCAAGAACGGCGACATCATTTTGTGAATTTGCATGATATTTTCTATATGGGCTCACTTTACAGAATGAAATACTTGAAATTTATAAAAGATAAGTATTTCATGTTTTATTGATGCACATAATTTTTGAGTTTGTAATTCATGCTATACTATTGGTTAGTAAAATCTTGTATGCTTCTATCATTGGTATTTCCGGTCGAGATAGTTTAGTGAGCTATTTGTAATCTCTCTCTGACATACCTTCGGGACAGAAGCGCAAGATAATTGCATTCAAAGGAGAAAGAACTTGATACTTGCAAACGAATTGATGATTGAGACTAGATGCAAAGGGAGTCTGACAATTTATCTTAAGCAATCTTGGATGAAAAGATTAGCAGATTGATATCTGTTCAATGTCTGACAGTTTATCTTAAGCAATCCTGGATGAAAAGATCAACAAATTGATATATGCTCAATGAGTTCTTCTCTATGAGAGAAGTTTGAGATGAAATCCCTTGTTTCACCCTCTACGCTAAGGCATGGTGGATGTCAAGTGTGTGACTCCATGTTTTTAATGGGCCTGCCCCCTGTGTACATCATGAGGAAGTGACGACGTCCAAATGATTATCACTCGTATTTTTTAAAGTTATGGAAAGGTGACGATCTTACAATAACTTAATCTTCTATCATTAAAGACATCTTATGATGGCTGAAACAGATCATGATAGATGATATCTTGCATGGTGGATTGAGTTCCTTAAACAGGGCATGATCTTCTATTGTGATAGACATCTTATGATGGTTGAAACAAATCATGATAGATGATAGGAATGTTCCTATGGTAAGTGCACATTACTTATGGACATTTGTTGAGTACTTGGTGGACATCATGAGACTTGATGTTGGTAGGCCATTACTCTGAGCACTTGGTGAATATCATGCGACTTGATATTTTGCAGGCCAAAGCTCCCGATATCATGAGATGATATCTTTATAAAACTTTTCAGTACTTGGTGGACATCATGAGACTTGATGTTGGTAGGCCATTACTCTGAGCACTTGGTGAATATCATGCGACTTGATATTTTGCTGGCCAATGCTCCCGATATCATGAGATGATATCTTTATAAAACTTTTGAGTACTTGGTGGACATCGTGAGACTTGATGTTGGTAGGCCATTACTCTGAGCACTTGGTGAATATCATGCGACTTGATATTCTACTGGTCAATGCTCCCGATATCATGAGATGATACCTTTATAAACTTTTGAGTACTTGGTGGACATCATGAGACTTGATGTTGGTAGGCCATTACTCTGAGCACTTGGTGAATATCATACGACTTGATATTTTGCAGGCCAATGCTCCCAATATCATGAGATGATATCTTTATAAACTTTTGAGTACTTGGTGCACATCATGAGAATTGATGTTGGTAGGCCATTACTCTAAGCACTTGGTGAATATCTTGAGAGTTGATATTCTGCAGGCCAATGCTCTCGATATCATGAGATGATATCTTTATGAACTCTTGAGTACTTGGTGGACATCATGAGAATTGATGTTGGTAGGCCATTACTCTAAGCACTTGGTGAATATCTTGAGAGTTGATATTCTGCATACCAATGCTCTCGATATCATGAGATGATATCTTTATGAACTCTTGAGTAGTTAGGTGAATGTCATGTGTTGACATTCTGATAGGCCATTACTCAAGATATCAAACGGATAGAATCACCAATGGAGGCAATCCACCTAAGGACTTTTGGATAGAATCGCCGATGGAGGCAATCCACACATTGAGACTATGTTTCTATTGATTACATCATGAGGATGATGCCTTTATTGCTTACATAATATAATTGATGTCGTCAACTGTCTTAAGTGTTGACATTGGATTGATTTATCCTCCCTAGCTAAGAGGGAGTGTTGATGTTTGTAGCATCGGTCAGATAAATAATACTGACTATATGATTATTATGAGAAATGATTTATTATATATATAAAGTTAGATTATAATTATTATCATAATAACTAAATAGTTAAATTGATAAAATAAATTAATGAATAGACATGTCCCATGAAGGGACATGTCTCTTCTTGTCCTTGTCATGTATAAATACAAAGAGATCAATGCATTTGGAAAACACATACAATCATAACAGTGTGATTACATTTGCAATCGATCTCTGGAATTTAACACATATGTATGTTATTTTACTTGCCATGGAATTTGGGTGCAAGGTAGTTGTCACAATCCCTGCAATAGAAACCCTTGTATTAATCATCAGTTTTTTTTATATAACCATGCAGGAATGAATATATTATGTAAACAAAAGGCAGTTATGAAAGAATATGCCAGTTATATCTTGACTCAATCATGAGTTCAGCAGCCATTGGTCATTACTGTAGTTTCCTGTCAGTTATGCAGTCATCATTAAAGAAAATGAATGTTAACATTAATTAACCCTAGATTTCGAACAATGACTTCGAAATAGGCTACAGCCTTTGTGCCTGGAGGGTTTATAAAAAGGCTTTTTAAATTCTCAACTGAAAGAGTCTTTGCAGGCTGGAAATTATTGAACGATAGCTTGAAGATCTGTTTGTAGACAAGTGCAACACACATGTTGCTACTACATTGAGCCTGAGTTGGCATCCAAATCTTCTCAAGGAAGTTTATATTACTTTGTTCACCATCTCAAACGTTAGTTGAGATATGGTACAGTTTATTAAGTCTTTTCAGATTTTGGTGTTGCCATCTTTCAGATCCAAACATTATAGACATACATTCCAATAAATATGCATATTTCACTCTAAAGAAAAGCAAATTTTAGAAATAAAAATACAATTTTCAAAATATGTGTTTTTAGGTTTTTTTAATATTTTTTTAAGTTGTTTGTCTAAGTTAAAGTAATTATTATTTAGTAATGGTCAAATAGTTATTAATTATAGGCTTTACTGAAGTTCTTTAATGTCTTATTTCCTTTTAGTATGTTTTTTTTTAATTTATCCCACATTCATAATGTGGTTTTTCATACTTCATTATAATCCTTTTTAAGAAATATTTTGCTTCTCATTTAATTAATGAATGTCTTGGTTATCTTTATGTGCTCAATTTCTTTAAAATAGTAACAAAACTTTGCAAGAGCCATAGAATTTGTGAAAGCATGAAGATCTGAATACTGTTGCCGGCAGAGACAGATTGAGGAATCAAGAGCCAGAAGGATTTGTACATCAAATCCATACAAAATCAAGCGCAGGAAAATCACATCATATTTCTATGGGAAATAATGTCATTTTTCTGTACAAAATTGTGACTTTTTTTTTGTGTGGCTTCTTTTTAATCACAATTTTTTTTGCAAAACCTCGTGAGAATTTTTCCTCAGAATCACAGATTTTTCTTTGTCAAATTGCATGCTGATTTCTTTGGTAAATCATAGCAAGGTTTTTGGAAAAAGTTCAGCATTTTTTAGGGCCAAAGACCCAAAAGTTTAACTTTTAAGAGAAATGTGGACCAAAATCACACTTTTAGGGCCATAGATTCGCAAGTCACATCGACTAGAGCACACAACACCAATGTCAAATAAGTCATGGAGGTAAGAAAATTTGCATTTTTTTTTGCAATTTAGGTCTGCAAATCTGTTGCAAGCTAGGGCACATGATTCTAAAATCAAGTAGGTTGTTTTCTTTGCTATTTTTGCCTAGCAATTTTCTACAAAATTGCGGTGATACAGTTGACCGTTTATTTAAATTTGAGAATTATTCTGCTATCAGAGTTGCTGCAGGGACGCATTTTTTTTTTTCAAAAATTGCAGGTTGGGGAGGGAAGAACATTATAAATAGCCTTGTTAACCAACATCACATTAAAAGGTTGCCAAGATTCTCTCACGAAAATTATAATACTTGGAGGTAGTGAATGTTAACTTTTTTTTATTACAAATGCCTCACAAATATTGTCCTTGATAAAGATTCTTGTTTGGACATTGTGAGTAAAGATCAAAATATCTTTGACGAATGTAAGATCCTCAATGGTTTTCTTGCCCAAAATTTTGCACTTTCTCTATTAGAGTAATTTCGTCAAACAGTTTGCAAGCTAGCAGAACAAAGATCCCTTTCACTTTGACCTTAAATTTTACTCCAATATCACTGTTTATATTTAAACTCTACACTGCTGCATGGTTAAGTTCAGTTTACAGGTTTGCACCTTTGCTGTCTGTTTTGATTAGCATATACATTGCATTTGCATCCAAATAACAGATATAAAGCACATGATTTTTTGCAATTAATGAGCACAGTAAAGACAAAGAAATGAAAGTAAGTTCTGACCTCAATATAGTAATCTGCAGATTATGAATATATGATAAATCTGGACATGGCATTGCAGCAAACTTCAGAAATACATTGTATTGCAGGGAAAAGCTCAACTCCAAGGACCAAGAGCTCACGCCAAAGAGAGGTAATACAATATTAATGACTGAATCCTCCTGAGTTGCAGCAGTGCTCTTATAATCTCAAAGGGGCTGGTAGGATCAGAAATTACACAGTATAATTATTTTCTCACCTAAGGCAAATACCTGAACAATATTAGTTTCCATTTTAATTAAATAGATGCATAGAAAAACTCATTCACCATTCCTGATTAAAATATATTTTCTTTAACTTGATGTCCAAGGCTATATTAGCAACAATAAAATAAGAGCATCGCATTTCCCTTAATCTTATTCCCAGTATTAATGAAGATTGAGCAATCAATAACCAACCACATAGAAGCCATCCAATCTCTTTACAAAAATTAAGGTTTTCCTTTACTAATCTTTCCAGCAACTTAAGTTTTTGTACAAAACACACCTCTGATAAAACCCTTATCCTGCAAAAGAATCCAAATGCCTCAAAAAATTGGTCTTTGAAGAAGACTTCACCAATTTGCAATGAAGTGTGAATGTGGATCCAGAATGAATCCACCGCAGAAAAGGAAGGTCCAATATTCTCAGAGTTATTCAGAAGAAAAATAATAAAACCAAGCATACCAAATGACTCCCTCAAATCTCCTTTTAGAACCTTGCCGAAAAGAATATAATTTTAATTCATTTTAATAACAAGTGCCATCTAGTAATTGCCTTTAATTATGTAATTAATTGTAGTTTTAAGTTATATAATTAGTTGTAGTTTTAATTGTATTGTATATAAAATTAATTTTTTTAAATTGATCTAATATAATATTATAATTAAGTTTATAGTTCAATTGAAATTTATCTAATATAGAATTATAATTAAGTTTCTAGTTCAATTAGAGATAAAATTATGGTAAAGTTAGAAATATGTTTAAAATTAAAAATTTTAATATTTTCATTTAACATTAATTTTTTTTAAGTTAAACTTGTGAAAAAAATTAAGTCTCGTAATATCTTTTTTTACATAAATAATTTTTTAATATATAATTAAAGATATAATAAAATTTAAAATAAATATATAATAATATAATATTTATAAATATATAATATTGTTATATTATATATAATATGTTTTTATTTATATTATAATATTTTGAAAAGAAAAAGGTGACACTTATGAACTAGAATAAGTACATATAATATAATTTTTAATTTAAAAATTATATTAATATATAACTAATATAAAAATAAAAATGTTAATCTAAACTCTGACGAAAGTATTTAAAAAAATAAAAAAATATTAACTCAAATAAACATTCGGAAACTTGAAACATTAATACGGTTTAAATGTTAGGTGCAGACAAAGATGATGGGTTTTTTTTGCAATTATAAAAGATTTTTTATTACACAGCATTGTGTATAAGGCTCAAACGAATTTGACCAATCATATGCTTGAAAAATAATTTTTAAAATTTATAAACTTAAAAAAACAGCATTTATATTATAGAAAATACATAACTTATAACTAAATATGAAATATGGTGAATTGTAATTGGTGCAAAAAAGCTATTTTAATCACTAGTTAATAGTAAGAATTCATAAAATGATGCAATAGTACTTAGCCTACCGGTTAAATATGAAATATGGTGAATTGTAATTGGTGCAAAGAAGCTATTTTAATCACTAGTTAATAGTAAGAATTCATGAAATGATGCAATAGTGCTTAGCCTACCGGTAAGTACTAATCAAGTGACCTTTAATAAATTTTCATAATATAAAGCCACTTATTAACATAGTTGAGGAAGTATTTAATTAATTTAATGACTTTTTTAAATAATTGAAATTAATTGTTGTATGATTAATTTATTTTTCAATGACTTAATTTTAATCATTTAATTATTTTTGAAGGTCAACAAAAGGGGACATAACAATGAACATGACTGTGAAGCAATCATATTGATCTATCTATGATAGATAAACATGCGTCTAGATGGGGATGACTTCAACTAAAATTTGAAAGCATTTATGAGATTTGCATGGGACTTCAAACAAGGGTAGAGTCTTCTTCCTAAAGAATAAGTTATTTTCGATCACAATGGATATGAGCGCTTCATTGCAAGAGCATTTACTCAAGATCAAGGACATCATAGGTCAGTTGTCCACCATTGGTCAAAAAATAGAAGTGGATGTGGAGATAATCACACTGAATAGCTTGTCATGTTCTTATGAACACTTTGTTAAGACACTAAATATCATATATATAATGTTGACCTGATGTTTTAAGAGTTGTGCATTAAGCTCCTATAGCAAAAAACAATGGAAGAAATAGTTTGGTAGTAGAATTGAGATAGAGGGTGTAGAATAGGCCTTTGCAACCAAAGACAAGGATCAAAGAAGAAGGGCAAAGCAACAATGAGTATGCAACTAAAAATCTAAAGAACATCACATGTCATTATTGTGATAAGATGGGTCAAATGAAGCACCCAAAAAAAAGCTTCGTTGATCAAAAAATCAACCAAGGAGGGCCTCAGAAAAATGCTCAAACTGCAGAGCATTTGAAGGAGTCAACTTTCTATGCTTTTACTTATCAAAAGACCAACAAATTGCTCCGAGTTATCTACATCGTACAAAGATTCAAGAGCATCACATCATTTCACCAATAGGAAAGACTAGTTCACGTAGTACACTTCTTAAAATGATTCAATAACCTTCAACTGTGGTAATTGCATGATGTTTAGCAGAGGGAATGTGTAACCATCCTCTAAAGGGAAAATGATATTTTTTCTCGAGATGTACTATGTGCTAGGAATGGGGCTTAATCTACTCTTAATGAGTCATCTAGATGTCATCTTTAGCAAACACATACTACATAGTTGACAAAAAGACCAAGACGACCATTGTTCATGGACTATAGAGATTGGTTGACACTAGATAGGTCCAAGGGCATGCATTGGCAGCGAAGAGTGCATCAAACATTAACACACTTCAGTATCAATGGTATGGTCACCTCAAGCTATCCTATCTCTCTCAATTGCCTAAAAGAACCTCATAAATGGCCTTCTTGACATCCAACAATAGATAAATGGTGTTTGTAGAGCTTGCTAGGCAGGGAAGTTGCACAAAGCTCCATTTGATGATAGACAAGCTTGGTTATTTGAACCTTTTTATGGGTCTAAAACTTTGAAAGGATGCTTCTCAAAGGTGTCCCATACCATCCTTATTCCATATCAGTCCTTTCCACACCCCTATTATACTAGTTTAACCAAAAAATCTTCCTTCATCCTTCTAGGTAACACTCGAATGAGCAAGAATAACTAAGACCCCAGTGATCTTGCCCACTTAAGTCTTGGTTAATAACCCCAATGGCATTACACTAGTTTAATGAATAATTCTTCCTTTTTGCCTCCACTAAACTACTATACTTGGTGGCACAAGCACAAATGAAGCTCTTCAACCCTATCAATCATGCTCTTGACCTCTAAGACCACAAATCTACCATTTGCATTGATCAACAATTATATATGATGAACTAGCCAAATCAATTATGGATTTGCCACTATGAACATCAACATGTACATATGTACTCTTTCCCATTCAAGGCCACCTATATCAATTCTTTATTCAAAAATAAATTGCATCTCTCTCATACAAGTATGAACTCTTAAAAAACACGCCATAAATATATAATTGACCCACATCAAATATAACTTCATCCATAATATACAAACTAGAACCAAATTAAAGCTCACATTGATGTGAAACTTTCACATTCAAATTATTCTTTAGCCAGTTGAAGGAATAAGGATGAGGATGATATATCATACTTTTAAACTAAGTTCTTCTATCTTGCAAGAAATCAGATTTGAATTAAAGCGCAAGCTTAAGAAGAATAACTTGGTAAGCTCCTCTTCACTTGGAGTTTCTTCACTCACCAAAAACAATTCCCTTGTTTAATGTAGCCCAAGCAATACATTCATCAATGTTAATCACGATCTATTTTTGTGGCTTTGTTCACATGGACAACACTCTTATCTTTCCCCTTCTTCAACCAAGAAGGTGCTAAGTTAGGGTGTAAATTCCAACATTTGACATCTCCGTGCCCATTTTTATCACAATGAAAGCAATGACTTGTCAGCTTTGTTTTTACCATGGAAGTAGCATTAAATTTTACCTTTTCCCTCCAGATTCTTATTACCATCGTGTTGTTGTTTACTACCCTCATCACAAGCAAAAAAAACAACTTGTCCAATTGAAGATAGTTTGCTTGGGGACCCACCTAATCTATGTTTTGGGGTTTTGCCACAAGGACTATCATTTGTAGCTAATCATACCAACCTTCCTTGTACATAACATCTCACATTCCATTATGTCTTTCTCAATCTTAACTGCTCTTTTTTTAAAACTCCCTCCTATACACTTGCATGAATTACCCTTGTGCTTGCTTCAAATTATGACATTGCATGATACTCTCTTCTTAATGGCAAATAGGGTGAATTTTTTTCTCAATAGCATCTTGAAGTCTTCCCATATGGAAATCAGTGATATTTTTCAAACCTAGATCTAGCAAGTGTGCATAGCTCCCATACCAAATAAGAGCATGCCTAGCAAGTTTCAACCTTATGAACAAGATTTGTTCTTGTGGAGATGATGGGAGCAAACTGAAACATACCTCCATTTAAGACACCATTGGTCTGATTTCTTAGCACTTATCTCTCCATCACCTGGTTGGATAGCTTCTTGGCCTCATATTTAGAAATGATTCTCAGATTTCAAAGACTATCTTTGGTCTACACCCACTCTCTTAGATTCACCTTATCGATGCACCCTCAGGAATGTATGTTTTGTTTGGCTATCAAGGCAAGCATTATGCTTTCCAACCTATCAAGCTTCCCTACTCCTACAATGATTATTCTAGCCTCATCCATTTCCAATCTCCAGAACTTTGCTTCTCCATTCTCCCTATCCTCACAAATCTCCTCAATTTTGAGTTCAAAAGACGCCAAACTTCCTTTGCCATGTGATCTCATTGATGGCACACGCTTGCAACCTCTATAATTAAGCAAATAAGAAATATGTAGTAAGGTTTGTGAACAAGAATGTGATAAGTTAAACATATGATGACGGTCTGATCTCTAATATTCGCTGTATGTGAAAATAGCTCTGGCAACTATTGCAATACAGCATCAGCAGTCCTATACTATCTTGATAATTCTGTGAAAAAATTTGTTACAAAAATAACCTTGAGAACAAGGAAAACAAAATAACAAAAATTTAAAACCACCGAATAAACTAAAATGCATTTCGGAGGACGTGCCGGGTCTTCCTCTGCCATAGAATAGTAGGGGCCCTGCAGGGTGGGGGGCTAAAGCGCCCTCCCACCCGTCGGTTCTCCCACCCACCACTGGCCATAGACTAGTAAGGGCCTCCCACTGCCATTAATCTACCTGCTAGCAGTTCTTCTCCCACCCCCCGGAAAGATGCGAAAGACTCTTACCAGCTTTCACGAACCAGTCTCCGACCGACCCCTTGGGTTTGTTTTCACATCTGCGGTGATTGATTAAAGGCGGGCGCCCGGGCATCCACATTTTATAGTAGGATTAACGAGTGATGGCCGCATAGTCAGTTGTTGGGCCAATTACACCTTCAAAAGCAGACCTTTTTATATCCATTTCCCTCCACCCTATCGCCTCACAGAATGAGAGCTTCCCAACACAACAGGTTGACTCCCCATCCAGATGTATTGATCGGTTCGTTGCCTCTATGCCCCCATAACATACAACCAGAATGAAACAATCAAATATGTTCGCCTATAGATAGTAGGGTGCCTATAGATAGTCAAAATATCTCTACGTGAAGAAACAAATAGGGATCTGAGATTAAGTATTACAATAATATCATATATCAAAACAGCCACAGATAAAACTGCAGAACCAATGCCATTCGTTTGACGGAAAACAATAGAATTATTTTTGCGTGAAATAAAACACAATAAAAATGATTCCACCGCGTATAGATTACCAAAAGAAAAATCCCTGAAACCATGGCAAGTAACTTACCTCAAAATTTGCACAATTGTGTTGTGCTGCCAATGATGCCACTGGGAAAAAATGGGCAGAGTTTGCAGGAAAACTATTCTGAAACCCAACCAAATCAGAATTTTTTTTTAAATGAGACGAACCAGGACCACTCTCTCTACAGCTGCTCCTTCAATCCATTCGCAGTAAGCGATAAGTAGATCTAAAAATATGGAGGTTATAGAGCTACTAGATAGCTGAGGTCGAGACAAGATTTTTGCAGATCTTAATACCAAAATATTGGTCGCCAATTAAAATTTGTTTTCAGGCATGAGGCGAAAATTGTTTCAACGGCTTCGAAGATGTTTTTCCCAGCGTGAGACTCCGGGTGAAAGCTGCTACAAGAGATAGCTGACGGCGATTGAAATTTGAGGAGCTGTTTTTTGGTGTATCAAATCAATTGTTTTCATTAGTATATGTGTGCTTTTTTAAAAATTAAATATACTAACAATTGGGTATGTTGAAGAGGTGTGCAAGGTCAATTGAAGAAAATAATAGTATTTAATTGTACTATTTTTTATATTAACACTAGCAATTGTATTTTGTTGTGCAAAGGACATGCATAAGAAGCATGGAAGGTCAATTGAAGAAAATTTGGGTCTATTTTTTTGTATAATTTTGTGTAGTACATGAGATCAATTGTTGGCCATTTAGAAAATGATGTTGTTTGTGCAACAAACAAGTCAATAAAGAAATGATAACTTCAAATGAACTATGCATCTACTTACAAGGATCTAATCATAATTAAAATAAAACTTATGAGTTTGGAAGATAACCAAGTTCCATTACCAAATAAGATCATTTTATGTTTGTAAGTGGGTAAGCGGGAGAGAGATGTAGAGAGAGAGAGAGGGGGGGGGGGGGGGGGGGGGGGGGGGGGGGATGGCCATGTTTGCAATAGGGTGAGAAGGAGAGAGAGAGAGGTAGAGATAGGGATAGCAAAAGGGAGAGAGGGTGGGGGAAAGAGTGCAAGAGAGAGCGGGGATGGGTTGGGGGGAAGGAATATAATGAGATAAATATAGAAAGAAAAAGAGATATAGATATAGAGGTCAAGAGAAGGGGGGAATATGGTGAAATACATGTAGAAAGCAAAAGAGATATAGATATTTAGGTCTTGAGGTATATATATATATATATATATATATATATATATATATATATATATATATATATATATATATATATATATATATATATATATATATATAGAGAGAGAGAGAGAGAGAGAGAGAGGATATATATATATATATATATATTACAACTTTGCAGATTCAGCTTAATATGCATGTAACAAAAAAATTGTGTAATCTGAAGTAAATACATCATTAACAAAAACATACACAAGAGAACACTAAAATTTTACCATGGAAAACCTATCAAGGGAAAAACCATGGAGAGGGTTAACTCTTAATATAATATAATTGGTTATAATATATTAAAAAGTTGCTCACTACAAGGCTCACTATTGGAGGGCTCACTACCTAAAGATGAAAGTTCAATGCAAAGGGTTCACTGCCCAAAAGAGAATAAGTAAACAAAAATGAGCTATTACAATTACATCTAACATATGCATGAATTTAGTTCCACTGAGGCTCAAAAAACAAACTTCACACACTTCATTAGCTCTGTTGTAATTCACATTTGATTTAGTCACATATCATTGCATATACATTTTCTACATAGCCATTTCCATCATACTCACCCCAAAGGAGTGTATATGTATATGTATATGTATATGTATATGTATATGTATATGTATATGTATATGTATATGTATATGAATATGAATATGTATATTTATATGCATATGTATACATATATGTATATGTATATGTATATGTATATGTATATGTAATACACACATAGAATATATGTACATATATATGTGTATGTGTCACATATATATGTGTGTGTGTATTATATATATACATATACATACATAGATGTGTGTGTATGTATACATACATGCATACTGTATATGGTGGAAAGGGAAGCAATGGGGAAGATGGAAAGTGCAATCCACCACACCCTTTTCACGGGGGACATATACCTTAGGCAGGCCTTAGAAGGAATGAGACCTTTCAAAAAATCCCAAATCGGATCCAAATAAGATTGATGCCACCAAGAGGATGTAGGGGCAATAATATCAAATCTAGATCTAATCGAGTGCTAAGTAAAAGGTTCACTTCTTCTATGAGCCTAGAAGATTTAACTAGGAAAACAAGAATAATGAAATGAAGAAGGAAATATATTAGATCTAGAATGTAAATAGCAAAAGAGAATGTCAACTTACCTTGAAGTATGAAGCTTGGTTTTGAATCTAATTTTTTTGTCCTCAAAAAACCAAACAAAACCAACTTCAGCACTGAAATGTGAGATGAACAAAACCCAAAAATCTTTTCCCTTTAGGACAAGGCCAATTTTTCAGGTCTATGCCGACTTGGAGTCGGCCTTGCCCTAGGACTAGGCTGAAATTTGACCTAGCTCTGGCCCATAAACTAAATCCGAAAGCTTGTACTCTGAAATAGCCTATTCTACAACCCTGTACCTGTAATATCCTAGGACGAGGTCGAAATTCAACCTAGTCCAAACTATGTCCGAACAGAAACCTGATTTCAAATTTGTAATCTTCAGCAAAATGGGTATCTGAATTTGCGCTTTTATCTTCTCTTCTGAAACCTACAAATCTAGAAAAGTGTGTGTTTGGGTGGCTATATAGGGGTTTGCTTTAGTCAACCCCCCTATTTTGGTGATTCTCACCTCCTTGAATAGTCGTTAAGAAAGAGTATTGTGTATGTGTAGTGCTAGTATATAGAGCAATGTATGTAAAATGCTAAGAGCTAATCCTTGAGAATGAAACCCTAGCATGTAAATGCACATGCGTATGTAAATATAAAGCAACAATGCATAGATTTGAACACAACATGAAAATCATACCACACCCCCAAGGTTAAAGTACTCCAAGCCACCTTCAAAATTTGTATTTGCTACCTCATGTTGATGTCTTGTAAGCTTGATCAATGTTGTTGAATGCTTGATTTGGGACAAAGAATGCAAAGTGAAGAACTCTCTTGCTTCAATGGATGTTTCCAAGCTTTCTCATTTCCACCTTGTAATTTCACTATGTCAAATTGCGATGTCCATGCGAGCTTGTCCACATGAAGTTTACATATGATTCATGGATACCAAATGAAGTAATAGAGTGTGTTTTTATAGTGATTTCAAGATTAAACCCCACAAAAGCTGACTACACAAGGTGAGAGTGTCTTGGTGCTTGAACTGGGCCCAATATCCCAAAAGAGGAAACCCAAAGAAGAAAGGTCAGGGCCCAAATTAGGCCTAGTCCTAAGGTCTGGGCCAAAATTTGACCTACACCTAAGGGTCGAGGCCAAAATTTAGCCTAGACCTGAGGCCGGAATCTTTCACAATTGCCTCGAGGGCCTAGAACAATATTCAATTTGGGGTAAAAGACTGAGATTAGCGGGAAGGGTCCAATTTAAGGATGAAAGGATCTTAGAAAGAAGAGATAGAAAAGGACACCTCATAGTTAGGTCCTACCTCAAGCTTTGTACAAAAGAAGAGGGAAATCGAGAAGGATTTGTTAGATCCTACCATAATCTCACCTTGGAGAGAGAAAAGAACACATGCAAATGCATCCTAAATGCAAGTGTACTATGTAATTGCACTAAATAGATGTTAAACCATCACTAAATTAAAGTGATTCCAATTTAGGATGATACATTTAGTCCCCACTTTAGTGGTATATGACACTATGTGAATATGCAAGCTAAAGTACGAAAACTTTTAGTAAAGAAAAAGGATATAGCCAAGTCCACAATGCATAAAACCTGCAAGAAACCATTAGTAACTACAACCTACAATATATGTGTTAGTGATAATTAAAACCACCTAAGACTTACTAAGGGATGATTCTGCAAAGTTTGCAGGTACCCATATGCCCCCTTGTTCCAGCTTGCTAATTCTGTATAGGTGAAATAGGGTGATATGTCTACCATGACAAACTAGATGTGCATAGTGATGAAAAACCTTTCCAAAACCATTTAGAAAGTTCCCTAAACTTTTCTAAATGCATTCTGGGAGCAAGGTTACCGAATCACAATTCCAACACCTATTACGACATCAAAATCAGAGTTACCTAGCTCAAGTTATGATTAAAAGACTGAATGTCTATTCTAAATGCATTAAAAGAAACCCTTATTTTGCCCTAATTTTACTTCAAAAGGGTATAAATAGAGCACTTACCTTGTTCATTTGTTACCTTTTCATTTTGGAGGAGAGGAGAAGGAGAGAAGATGTTGAAGAAGGGAGAGCTTCTACTAACATGCATGGAGGTTTTGAGACAGGCAATGGATGTCAACGAGCCATTATCTAAGGTAATCTTTGATATCATGCCAATTTTCTCATTTTACGTGTTTTTCACTTTTTTTGATGTTTTTTTTAGGCATTTAAGCATATTTTTATTCATCATATAGTACTTATTTTTGCTTTCTTTTCATCACCGGAATACTTGGCACTAGGAAGGTGACTTCCACCTAGGACTTAGGTCAGCCTAGACTAGGGAAGTCAACCTAGACCTCCTAGGTCAGCCTAGTCCCGGGAAATCAACCTAGACCAAGGAGGTCGGCCTGGTCTAGGCAAGCCAACCTTTTCACTAGTTTCAGATCTAATTGTTGATGCATGTTCTTGTGCTTTTATTGTAGGATCTTCCATCGATGAGAGAGCATCCCATGTCGAGGTTGATACGCCATATTCGAGAGAGAGTTCATGAGCTATAGATAGCTGACGTCTAGTTGCTAAGGGATGTTGGTTTGTATTGGGTATTTCAGCTTCCTCACATGCGCTTCCATAGAGTTATGTTACTATCCCTTATGGAGAGATGGGATGACGATACTTGTACATTCCATCTTCCCATTAGAGAGATGACAATTGCATTAGAGAATGTCTACCACATACTACACCTTCATGTCCATGGCTTGATAGTGAAACCAGATCCAAGTAGAGGGGTTGATGACATTTAGAGAGATGTAGAGTCCTGCCTGGGTCATCCCCTATAGGTGAGGTCCTGAGCAGGTCATATAAGTCTCCACAACATACTATTGGGTCAAGCACTATTAGTTTGATGTATCATGCTTTGTGCCATATCTTGTGTGGTGTCCCTAGATGCTAAGGGTATAGTGTTTGTTTCTCCAAACACACATATACTATGCCAAATGGAGAGTGATAGAGCAGTATATACATGAGGGAGGAGCATACTAGCTCATCTATATTATGAGCTCAACATAATCCTCAAATTTCATAGAGATAGCCTATTAGTATGCACACTCTTACACATGTGGATGTTTGAGTGTTTCACATGCACCAGGCCGACAGGGTACCTAGCAATGGTTGATGCAGGTATACTAAGAGCATTCACATATCCACTGGGATAGGTATGGTGGTTTGGAGATACACTCTACTGGAGAGTACATGACTCTTGACTAGATCCCTGCCACATAGATAGTTTGGAGACCATACCGTCTCATGGAAGATTATCCTGACATAACTTATCAGATGAGATACATGCAGAGGAGGAGATTCTTAGAGGAGCACCAACTACATTATGATGCCCTACTAACATGATCAATTATTGCAGCAATTTGACCTTTAGCAGGATCATCCAAGAGTTGTACCTCGATACACACATGTGACGAGGTACATTGAGAGACCTAGAGCCATACCATGACCAACAACATATGATATCACGACAAGCAACACAGATGATATAGATGACATCATGGTCTCTCCTATAGTAGAGGATGCAAGTGTGACACAAGACTATCACTGATACATGAGCATCGAGGGAGTGAGATCCATCTTCCCACCGAACTACCCGAGAGGCAATCCTAGTCCCTTTTACAGAGAACAATGAGTAGACAGGGAGGATGAGGAGGAGGTGGAGGAGATCAAAGACAAGGAAGAGGCTCCACCATAGAAGGATCCTATGCAGGAGGAGAGACCAGAGGATATGCCCCTAATGGGTGATGTTGTATAGGAGGAGCATGTATTCACTGTGAAAGCTACTCCCATCTGATCATGACCACCGTGATCACATATCGAGACACCACCTCATAGATTGAGATACCACCTCCTAGACCAAGATATCAAGAACGTGGAGAGAGTAACCACTCCATGCCCCTACCATCTTCACAGTGGAGAGGTCTTGATTACTAGGAGGGAGATCCAGGTCTGTTAGCATATTTTTTTATTTTAAGATTAAGATTTATAAATATGAATGATAAAGAACTAATTAAGAAACTCTATCTTGTAGTGAGTGTCCAAGAGTGGAGGAGATTTGTGAGAGAGGTTCTTAAGGAACTGACCATAGCTTCTAGGATACCATCCACCAATTAACACTAGTACAAAGGACAATGATATCTAGGTAGGCACAAGGATGTCTTCGCATCTATATCCTTGGAGTTGAGACTAAGGAGAGAGAATGAGGAGCGACTAGAGAGATGCCTAGCAGATCAACAGAGATGGCTAGCAGAGCAAGAGACGAAGCTATGAGTACTGCGAGACCACCTATACTAGTGTAGCTCATCAAGGATTCATTCACTCACTATTGCATCTCACAGACCATCATCCTCTCACCATAGATCAGAGAGATCTGGGAGCCACCGAGAGAGAGAGAGAGAGAGAGAGAGAGAGAGAGAGAGAGAGAGAGAGAGAGAGAGAGAGAGAGAGATTTGATATACATGACATATTTTTTATAATGTCTCTTATGTACCAAACTTATGATATATATATATATATATATATATATATATGAGAGAGACTTTATGCTTATTATCTATTTTTTATTTATATGATTGTTTTATATTAATCAATTTACACAAAAATAAATAATGATAAACATAAAGGAAGGAAAATAATGTACTCAAATTTTCCATGTAACATTTTAACCAATGTAATTAAAACATCACAAACAATGCTTTGTAAGGAAAACAATAGTACATAAAGGAAGAAAAAAAAACTAAGCACAGTAACATCGCAGATGCATAATATTAATAGAAGATAACTTTATGCTTGCAATGAAATCCTTGTCGTCATAAGCTCATCCCATGCACAAAATTATTATTTTTTTGGCTAAAACCCTTTACGTTTCATAGCTAGCAATAAATAATCATTCATTAATATGATTGATATTTTTTGTTAATGGAAAAACATGTTTTGACGGAGCTTCAAAACCTAGGACAAAAGACCGACGAGGGTCTAGATCAAAGAATGAAAAATACTAAAGTGAAATCATCATGAACGATCAACACCACATGAATAATAGATCCTTGAAAGTATACAACTTGACTAATCAATAAAAAAACATCATCTTACCTCTAGCAAGCAAAAACATTAAAAGACACAATGGTCTACCCAAATCAAGGGACCAACTACTCTCCACTAATATTTATTAAAAAAATTGATAACTAGGGGAATGAGTTTTGGAAGGATTCCATAACCTTCATAATTACACAAGATCTGGAAAAATCCATATTTTGGACATCAAAGCCCACCCCATATAAAAATCATAATACCTCTATTGCCAAAAATAGAAGCACAAGACTTGTAGCACTAACCAAGGTTGCCAAAATGATCTGAAGTAAATTGGCCAGAAGCCATGCTAACACAAACTTGAGTTGAGAAGAATTGAAACAAGAGTAAAAATGAAGGATGTAGGTGAAAAGAGAACCATCCAATAGTGGTAACCACCTATATGTCAACAACCACAAGAACTACAACCACCTCCTCCATGTTAGAAAGAATAAGGTTCTCATAATCACTAGAAAATCCATAAATATTAGAAATAACTATTTCTATTTGCAATATATCATTTGCAACAAAATAAATTGAATAACAAAAAACAATCTAGGAAAACATCTAAAAATAAGGGAGAACAAATAAATACAAAGAGGGATATCCCATAGAAATAACCCCATCTATACCATCCACAACAATGGTTACCACCTCTTTATCACCAACTAGAGAAGCCATTCTAACACTTGCAAGAAAAAAAAAACTATAGAACTCATAAAGAACACATCCTGAGATAAAGGTGGCCTATCAAACAAGAACTACTAAGTGAAAACAAGAAAACCCCAATATAAAAACTGAAAATACCAAAGCATTTTCTAAGAGAACCACCATAAAACCACCCCAAATAGCAAGATATCTTTAACAATCCAAGAGTTGACAAGCTATTAAAAAATAGACTCCAAAGAGAGTCCTAAAATCTAGAGATGGTCTAACAAAGGATTGAGGGAAGAAATCCACCATCACAAAAGAAAATAGAAAAAATCCCTAACAAAATTCACCTTAATAGAAGTATTAGAAACAAGGGCCACAAAAATTAGAGATTGTATGTAGGGGAAATTTGTAAGACTAAGCAAATAATTAGTAGCACCAAATTAATCACAAAAATGACTAATAGTCATTAAACCCTACAAACAACAAAATAACACGCATCATATTTAGAAAATAAACAAATTAATGCAAACCAAATGACACTTGAGGATTTTTTTGCTTCTCTTTTCTTTGTTGGAATGTGGTTAGCTGGCACTCAGAGACGATACCAACAACATTCTGACTCAAAGCTCTGAGAAGATATTGATAAATAACTTGCAAATGATAACATAAGTTTGATATGAAAAATTGGTCATGATCACTATGAGAAAGAGGGAGATTACATAGATTTTTAGAAATCAACGAAGGATCAAGATTGATTCAGGGAAAGAAAATTGGACAAACAAGATAATTCAAGACTATAGGAGATTTGGGCAAGTTTCCATTACCAATTGGAAGAGTAGAGAGAAAAGAGGAGATAAGAATGACAAGATATTTCTCATTTTGAGGAGATAAATCTTCCAAAAAATAAAAAAATAAAGATTCTGATTTATGTCTAAATTTGAAAGAAATACCGATTTTCAGAAAATGAATTTTTTAGACTTGTGAGGATTTCTTTATTTTCAGAATTTATAATTGCTCACAATTTTGATTTTTAATTTTTTTGGAAGATTTAAATCATTGAGAAAGATGAAATTAGAATGAAATTAAATGGAACCTAATTAGAATTTAATGTGAAATTAAATTAATTTGGTCAATTAATTTAATTTAGGAAGAAAAATTAGCTAATTTAATTAAATAATTAATTAAATCATAGGAAAGGGGAAATTGAATTTAATTAACCGATAAAGATCCATTAATTAAAGATAATTAATTAAATAAACTTAAATATTTAATTAATATTAGAGAAGTGATTAAAGAATTAAATGATTAGATTATACCATAATAAATAATGATTAATTAACGATTAAAGAACCATTAATTAATAGATGAATAGTTAGTTGTTAAATGTTAAGTCTCAAGCATGTCCATTTTTAGGTGTCTACATTTGCCCCTCTTTGATACAATGTGATTTAGAGAAATGTGTCAAATAATATCTAATCAAGTCTTGCCCCAACTTGCCTCAGTGACAATGGGTGAGTTTATGCCCCCTCAATAAATTAAGCAAAAAAAATGCATCAAATGAGCATTAATTTGTTGAAAACATAAAATAGTGCATATAAGATTAGACAGTTCACAAAACAGAGCTCTAGTTAATAAGAAATAACCAATTAAAGGTTCCAGCATCCACATATATAAAATAGGTCACCAAGTTTAAATTAGGGTTCTAGTCAACCAGGTATAAATAGCAACTAGGGCTTCTCATTTGTCACTTCACGTTCAAGAGCTTTGGACCTTGGGTAAGAGTTTTCTTAGATTTTTTGTGTGATTTCTACTTTCTTTTTTGCAATGGTTGGGCTAGTTGGTGTCACACACATGTGCCCGTTCATGGGTATGTCTCATGAAAAGGTGCTTCTTCATGCCTGATCTCTAATCGGGTTTCAAACCTTAACAACTACAAATGATTTCCTTAATAATAGTATTTTACACACACACACACACACACATTATATCTTGCATAATATTAAATATAATATACATATATCTTCAATATAGAATTTATCTGTCTGAAGCTGCAAAACATCAACACTCCCTCTTATCTAGGGAGGATAAACACATGATATGATATCACCTCAAAGTAATATCAAGAAAGGCATGTTGAAGAATATTCTTGATCAAAAGATATTCACCATTATATATCATATCATGATATCAAGAGTAATGGCCTCAGAATATGAAGTCATGTGATATTCACCAAGTACTCTGAGAAATTTGGCCTCAGAATATCAAGTCTCATGATATTCACCAAATACTCAAAAGGTTCATAAGGTATGTGCACATGTATCCTCAATGATACTCGCCATAGGAACATTCATGGTCTTTTTAAGGAACTTAATCCACCATGAAAGTTATCATCTATCATGATCTTCTTAGACATCATAAGATGTTCATCACAATAGAAGGTCATGGTCTTTTTAAGGATCTTAATCCACTATGCAAGTTATCATCCATCATGATCTTCTTAGACATCATAGGATGTCCATCATAATAGAAGATTAAGTTATTGTAAGATCTTCACCTTTCAATAACTTCTACAAATACAAGTGATAATCATTTGGAAGTTGTCACTTTCTCATGATGTACACAGGGGGTAGGCCGATTAAAAACATGGAGTCTGGTGTAGGAGTACCTAGGCTATCCCTAAAGCCTTAAATCATTTTGGCTTGTAACTGACTCTAGCCAAGTCAGTATGTTTTTGTTTTGACCTTAGAATGTCTTGTTATGTGTGTGACTAGATGGATTAGTAGTTAGTACTAAATCCAATCTAGTTTAGCTTAGTTTTCTTTTAAAAAGTTAGTCCTTAGATTAGGCCTAAAGTTGGGAAATGTGGTCTAAATATGTCTTAGACTTGAGAAAAGTGTGGAAGATGCCTAAAAATTCCTTAATGAGGTTATTTCATCGAGCTACATGGGATAGAGGTCCTAAAATTCAGTTGGCATCATTAATGTAAAAGATGCTAAAAAGTTGTCTTGACAACATTAGCAACTTTTGCAAATGTTGCATGCAACTCGAAAACCTTGGATTCCCTTCATTCTAGGAGTGGGAAATCAATGCTAGAGGCATAAATTTGTGGGAGATGCATCTTATGATACCTTATGGTTCATTTCCCGAAATAGAAGATTTAGTGTATAAGTTTTTTGATGTGAATAGAAGAAGTTCTCTGGTTTTCTGTGTATAGTCGGCTTGTTTGAATTGTGATAGCATGTTAATGGTTTTAAAGGTGTAATATAGTGTTGGATTCATGAATTATAAGTAGATATAATACTTTTTCTTTAAGTGATCATATAGTTTAGAGTTTCTTTGTTAGGCTTTTGAAATTATTTAGGAATTAGAGAGTTTACTATTTCAGTCTAGGTAGATTTTGGTTTCATGTCTCCCCCATAGATTCTAACCATGGGAAACCTAAGGGTTTGAATGAATATGGTTTTGGAGCCATTGTAAAATGTAAATATGAAGGGAAGAAGCTTGAAGTACCAGGTGGTCATTTATGAGGTCATGCCCTAGGCGAGACTGGTGTACCCAGCTAGGTGTGTGACAGAAAAGAAAAGGTGTGCACATGCAGGGGAAAGAATGGAAGCACATATTAAGAATGGTTTTGGATATAAAATGATCATATTGACATGTGGTAAAGATATTAGGTATTGGCCAATCCTCTAACCTATATTTCTAGCAAGAAATTAGTGATTAGCTAAAGAATAGCCCTATTAGCCCTATAATTTAGGAAGATACTGTACAAAGGCCCTAGAACCCTAAAATCTATAGAATCTCTAAGCTATCCCAAAAGGGTTTCCAAATATCAAATTGGTTTTGAAGGTCATTTGGAAGTTTTTAGCAAGAAAGGAGAAAAGGACCATGTCTAGGGCTAGTAGAAATCACTAGGCCTAATAAGCTTAAGACAAACTAGATTGTGAACCCGATGGAGACGACCTTTGAGACCTACTCAAATGAGGTCAATGGGAACACAAAGGAATGTTTTGATGGAGACTAGACCCCCTGTAGAACTTGTGATAGTTTTTGGTGAAAGAAACACTTGGAGTCTTCTAAGGAGTTGAGAAGCATTGAGACAAAACTAATGATTGTTGTCCTTCAAGGTTAAACAAAAGAAGAATAACTCTTAGAGTGGAGTTAGGGTAGTCTTAGGCTTTGAGTATTGAGGCTATTGAGATCCTAGAAGAGAGATTAGGATCCTAGGAAGATTGGACAAGTGAATTCCTTAATAGCTTGTGTAAGCACACCTTGGAGCACTTCTATCAGATTGGTATCAGAGCTACTTTTGATTTGGCTTGTGGTGAATGTTCCAACCAAAGGATTCAGTAGGAGAATCTACAATGGTGACTAATGCTGAGTTGGCAAAGAAAGTGGAAGATCAAGAAGAGGAGAATATAATACTCTGAGATAGGCTAGCTCATTTAGAACAAAAAGTGGATGAAGTAGATGTGAAGGCTGAAGAGGTGAAAGATAAGATAGATGGCAAGAAAAAAGAGATACTTTTGGGGGATGAGGTCCCTGAACCAGACCCAATCCTAGTTGAAGGACCATTCTTGAAGGCATTTAAGGCCTTGAGTGGAAAGGCACTAGAAGGTATTCCAATCTTAAATGGGAAGATGGAACCAGAGATAGTCCTAGATTGGACTGAAGAACTAGAAAACCACTTTAAGTGTGATGGTATCATAGAGGCTCAAAAGGTTAAAGTGGCTAAGGATAGATTGAGAGGCCCTGCACTCACTTGGTGGAAATTTATCCAAGATGAGAGAGAGAAAGAAGGCAAGAAGCCTATAGCTACATGGAAGGCAATGGTAGCTAAAATTAGATATGCTTATGTGCCAGAGGATTATGAAATCCAATTTCATAAGAAAAGAAAAAGTCTTATACAAAAAGACTTAGATGTGAACTCCTACACTGAAGAGTTCCAAAGACTTTGCATGAGGTCTAGAGTTTTAGAGGATGAGAAGGTGAAGGTAGCAAGATACCTTAATGGACTTAAGTGGACCATACAAGATGAAATGAGTCTTTTGACTCCAGACACCATTTAGAAATGCCATCAAATTGTTGTCAACGTAGAAGAGAAACTAAGGAAGAAACAAGACTCTAGCACCACTAGAGGCAGAGTTAAAGGAAGGGATAACAAAGGATAGAGAGGTGGATATGGTGGAAGGAGTTCTGAACCAAAGACTCAAGGAGAGGTCAAGTACACAGAGCAACAAGAAGGAGGCTCTAACAAAGGTAGTAGAGGAAGGAACTCTAACAGTAACAGAAGAAGTAGTGGTCAAGGTAGAGGTAACTACTTTGCTAACAAGAAATTTTACCACTGTAATCAGATGGGGCACCCTGCATATAGGTGTCCAAAGAAAGGTAATACTTCTTAAGTGAAAAAAGAGTGAAATTTTTTCATGAAGAAACAAGTGGAGGATTGAAACACCCTGAAGTACCTTTGAAATCAGAGGAGGGGGAGAACCTTATGATGAGGAGAACTCTGATTAAGGATCCAGTAAAAGAAGAACCCAGTCAAAGGAGGTCACTGTTTAGAGTGAAGTGCACGATGATGGGTAAGGTTTGTAGAGTCATCATAGACTTAGGGTATACTGACAATAAAGTGTCAAAGGAAGTAGTCAGCAAATTGAAAATGAAGAGGATACCCCACACAAATCCCTATAAAGTTACTTGGTTAAACACGGGACAACATGTTCTTGTTAATGAACAATCTTGGGTGGAGTTTTCAATGGGGAGATATAAGGACAAAGTATTGTGTGATGTCTTACCTATGGATGCTTGTCACTTTCTCCTAGGTAGACCATGGAAATTCGACCGACAGGCCATGCATGATGGAGTGAAGAACTCATACTCTTTTAAGAAGGACAATGTGACATTTAAAATCCAGTCAATGTTAGAAGATGCAGAGGTGAAGTCAACTAGTCCCAATGTCCTTATGGTGAGTGAGAAGGAGTTCTTAGAAGTCCTAAAAGAGGGAGAAGGAGTTGGCTTTGCACTAGTGTTAAGGCCAAAGAAGGTAAGTAGTGACAAGACAACCAAAAAGATAGAATTACCAAAGGAGATACAAAACATGTTGCAAAGATATGAAGGCATTGTCAGTGATGGAAAACCATCAACACTACCCCCTAAGAGATTTGTAAGTCATAGGATAGACTTCATACCTAGAGCTACCCTTCCCAATAAGGCAGCCTATAAGATGACCCCTCAACAAAATGAGGAAATAGCCAAGAAAATCCAAGAGCTCTTAAGCCAAGGTCTCATTAGGAAAAGTATCAGTCCTTGTGTTGTACCCATTGTCTTAGCACCTAAAAAGGGAGAAAATTGGAGGTTATGTATTGATTCAAGAGCCATAAATAGGATAACCATTAGGTATAGGTTCCCTATCCCTAGGATAGAAGACCTAATGTACTACCTAGGTGAAGGTAAGTATTTTACTAAGATTGACCTAAAGAGTGGTTACCACCAAATTAGAATCCATGAGGGAGATGAGTGGAAGAAAAAATTCAAAACCATTGAGGGTTTGTATGAATGGCTTGTCATGCCATTTGGGCTCTCCAATGCCCCCTCCACATTCACAAGGCTCATGAAGAAGTCCTCAAAGAATACATTGGAAAATTTGTGGTAGTGTATCTAGATGATATACTAATTAATAGTAAAACCAAGGATGAACATCTCAAGCATTTGGAGATTGTTTTCAAGAAGCTACATAAGGAGAAATTGATGATAAATTTGGAGAAACGTGAGTTCATGAGGTAGGAGCTGTAGGAGCTAGTGTACCTTGGGTTTGTGCTATCTCATGGCAATCAAAAAATGGACCCTAGCAAAGTGGAAGCCATTCTCAATTAGCCTACTCCAAAGATAGCAATAGAGGTAAGAAGATTTCATGGTTTAGCTCAGTATTATAGGAAGTTTATCAAACAATTCAGTGCAATTTGTGCTCCTATGCTAGACACCATTAAAGGTGGCATGAAGACTAAGTTTATATGGAATGAGAAAGCTAAACATGGTTTTGAATTGCTAAAGAAGAAGATTGCTACTCAACCAATCTTAACCTTGCCAAGTTTTGAGAGATTATTCATAGTTGAGTGTGATGCTAGTAATGTGGCCATAGGCGTTGTCTTGATCCAAGAGGGAAGACCAATGGCTTTCCATTCTGAGAAATTAAGTGATGCTAGGAAGAAGTACTCTTCTTATGACTTATAGATGTATGTTCTAGTCCAAGCACTAAGAAAGTGGAGGCATTACTTGCTTCCAAAGGAGTTTGTTGTCTTTTCTGACAACCAAGCACTAAGCTTCCTAAATTCACAAGATAAGCTTAGTCACAAGCATATGAAGTGGGTGGAATACATGCAGGCCTACACCTTCAACATCAAATACAAGAAGGGATTGCAGAACAAGGTGGCAGATGCCTTGAGTAGAAGAGCTCTTACTATTCAAGAGATACAATTGCAAAGCATGGGTGTAGACAACTTCAAAGACTTGTATGGAGAAGATGAAGATTTTGCAGAAATCTATAAGGTATGCCAAGAGTATAGAAATCACTTTCATAGTGAATTCTCTGAATATACTTTGCAGAGTGGTATATTGTTTAAGGGAGGTCAATTGTGCATCCCTAGAGGGTCTATAAGAGAGAATCTAATCCAAGAAAAACACAATGGTGCACTTAGTGGCCATTTTGGTGTTAACAAGACCCAAAAACTACTCCAAAGGTTCTATTTTTGGCCTAAGATGAACCTAGAAATCATAAACTATGTAGAAGGATGTGTTGTGTGTTAAAATGCCAAAGGTACATCTACTAATATAGGCCTTTACCAACCCTTTCCCATTCCTAGTAGACCATGGGAGTGTTTAAGCATGTATTTTGTGGTAGGTTTACCCAAGACAAAATAGGGAATGGATAGCATTTATGTCATAGTGGATAGGTTCAGTAAGATGACACACTTTTTACCATGCAAGAAAACTCATGATGTCAGTCAAATAACTTCCCTATTCTTCAAGGAGTTAGTCAGGATACATGGTTTACCACTGAGCATAGCGTCAGACAAAGACACAAAATTCATGAGTCATTTTTGGAAGACTCTATGGCAAAAGCTAGGTACCAACTCATCTTTTGGATTTGCATACCATCCTTAGACTGATGGTCAAACAAAGGTAGTAAATAGGAGTCTTGGTAATCTCCTAAGGTGTTTAACTAAAGAGTATGGTCAAGCTTGGGACCAACTCATTAGATAGGAAGAGTATGCCTATAATGACACAGTGAATAGGACTACCGACAAGAGTCCTTTTGAAAAAATTTATTGCCTTCATCCTAGAGGCATATATGAGCTTAGAGATATCAAGGATGGAGCCAAGGGAAGTTCCTATGCTGAAGACTTTGACAATGATCTGGAAGAGATACATGAGACAGTGAAGAAGACACTCACTAAGAATACAGAGAAACTCAAACATAAGGTGGATGAAAGAAAGAGGGATGTCCAATTTAAGGTTGGGGATCTAGTGATGGTCCATCTCAGTAAGGCAAGATTGTAGAAGGGAGCACCTCATAAGCTTCAGATGAGGAGAATTGGTCCCTGTACCATTCTAGCAAAGTATGGCACTAATGCCTATAAAGTGGAATTGCCAGAGGACAGTGGATTATCTCATGTCTTTAATGTAGTAGACTTGGTCTTATACAAAGGACCAATCCCTGATCCAGATCAAAGTTTGACTGAAGTCATACATGAGGTGGAGGAACTTAATTTTCCATCCACACCACCTAAAGTAGCATAGACAATTCTGGATTCTAGGGCATCCAAAAAGACTAGACAGAGAACCTATTATGAACTTCTTGGTGAAGTGGCATGGAAAAATGGATGTAGATGCAACTTGGATAAAGGAGTTATAATTAAAGAAGTCGGGCATTGATCCCAACTTACTCAATCCAAGGATGGATTGAAATCTTTCTATTTGGGGAGGATGGTGCAGGAGCACCTAGGCTATCCCTAAAGCCTTAAGCTATTTTGGCTTGTAACTGACTCTAGCCAAGTCAGTATGTTTTTTTTTACCTTAGAAGGTCTTGTTATGTGTGTGACTAGATGGATTAGTAGTTAGTACTAAATCCAATCTAGTTTATCTTAGTTTGCTTTTAAAAAAATAGTCCTTAGATTAGGCCTAAAGTTGGGAAATGTGGTCTAAATATGTCTTAGATTGGAGAAAAGTGTGGAAGATGCCTAAAAAGGCCTTAATGAGGTTAGTTCATCGAGCTATGTGGGATAGTGGTCCTAAAATTCAGTTGGCATCATAAATGTAAAATATGCTAAAAAGTTGTCATGACAACATTAGCAACTTTTGCAAATGTTGCATGCAACTCAACAACCTTGGATTCCCTTCATTCTAGGAGTGGGAAATCAATGCTATAGGCCTAGATTTTTGGGAGAGGCATCTTATGATACCATATGGCTCATTTCCCGAGGTAGAAGATTTAGTGTGTAAGTTTTTGGATGTGAATAGAAGAAGTTCTCTGGTTTTTTGTGTACAGTCAGCTTGTTTGAATGGTGATAGCATGTTAATGGTTTGAAAGGTGTAATATAATGTTGGATTCATGAAGTATAAGTAGATATAAGACTTTTTCATTAAGTGATCATATAGTTTAGAGTTTCTTTGTTAGGCTTTTGAAATTATTTAGGAATTAGAGAGTTTACTGGTTCAGTCTAGGTAGATTTTGGTTTCATGGCTCCCCCATAGATTCTAACCATGGGAAACCTAAGGGTTTGGATGAATATGGTTTTGGAGCCATTGTACATTGTAAATATGAATGGAAGAAGCTTGAAGAACCAGGTGGCCATTTATGAGGTCATTCCCTAGGTGAGACTGGTGTACTCGGCTAGGTGTGTGACATAGAAGATAAGGTGTGCACATGCAGGGGAAAGAATGGAAGCAAAGATTAAGCATGGTTATAGATAGACCATGAACATATTGACATGTATAAAGATATTAGGCATTTCCCAATCCTCTAACCTATATTTCTAGCAAGACATCAGTGATTGGCTAAAGAATAGCCCTATTAGCCCTATAATATGGGAAGCTACTGTACGAAGGCCCTAGAACCCTAAAACCTATAGAATCTCTAAGGTATCCCAAAATGGTATCCAAATATCAAATTGGTTTTAAAGGTCATTTGGAAGTTTTTAGCAAGAAAGGAGAAAATGACCATGTCTAGGGCTACTAGAAATCACTAGGCCTAATAAGCTTAAGACAAACTAGATTGTGAACCCGATGGAGAAGACCTTTGAGACCTACTCAAATGAGGTAAATGGGAACACCAAGGAATTTTTTGATGGAGATTGGACCCCTTGCAACACTTGTGGTAGTTTTTGGTGAAAGAAGCACTTGGAGTCTTCCAAGGAGTTGAGAAGCATTGGGACAAAACAAATGATTGTTGTACTTCAAGGTTAAACACAAGAAGACTAAATCTTAGAGTGGAGTTAGGGTAGTCTTATGATTGGAGTCTTGAGGCTATTGAGATCCTAGAAGAGAGATTAGGATCCTAGGAAGATTGGACAAGTGAAGTTCTTGATAGCTTGTGTAAGCACACCTTCGAGCACTTCCATCAAAGTCACACACATGAATTCTGCCATGCCTTAGTGCAGAGGGTTGAAATAAGGAATTTTACCTCAAACTTCTCTCACATAGAAGAACTCATTAAGTATATATCAACTTGTTGATCTTTTCACTCAAGATTGCTTATGATAAACTGTCAGACTCCCTCTAAATCTGATATCAATATTTTGAGATCCTTTTCCAAATCTACCCCTAAAGAGTCAGACTCCCTCTAAATCTAATATCAATCTTCATTTTCTTGCAAGACCATCCTTCGAAAAGATCAAGGAAAATAACTCTTCTAGTATGTATAAAAATACAAATAAGAGAGAGACTACAGTGAGTAGATAAATGTAATACTCAAAGATAATGAATACTTATTTGTGCATCCTTTAATATTTACTTCAATGAAGGTCCATAGACATTAAGTAAAAAAATGCCATCTTAGATTGTTATATTCAACTCTTGGACATCCTTCAACGAACTTCGAGGATCTACGTACAGTTTCAGATAAGGATTTAAGTTAGAACAACTTACTAACTTTCTCCTTGTAATAAAACCAAATAGATTTTCCTTCATAAATGTGTGTTCATTAGTATGAACATTTATTCCCTTGTACCAAGATTTTTCTCTACCCCCATCTCTCATGCATTCAGAACCCACTATTTGGCCTCTTCTTCCAAAAAAAAATTCCATTCACATCTTTTATAGAAATTTGTCAACCCTTGTTAAGCTACCAAACAAGAGAGTCATTCACGATAAAAATAAATTTACAGAACCAATCTTAAACTATTTGGACCAGTCAATAAGCACATTAAAGACATAACACACACAATTTGATAGAGGTGTTGGCGTACTTCCAGTCCCCCAATTTTAAACTTTCAAAGTTGAAGTCTTTCATTAGATTCCCCCTAATGTGTTTCAGATGTTTCTCCTAACAATGTTTCTGTGAAGGATGAAGATCAAAGTTCTAATGCAGATGTGAGTTCATATGTCCCAATTTATATTCATTGTTTCAAAATTAGAATTTCCTAAAGTGCACTCAAATTTTGGATTTCTGCCAAAAAGAAGAAGATTGCAGTGGAAAACTCATTTTCTGCTACGCTTTTCGCACTCCATATTGAATTTTCTGCAATGGAGAAGTGAGATGGTCATTTTCTGTTGGGAGAAGCTCTTTTCCAATTTTCTGCAATGGAGAAGTGAGATGGTCATTTTCCACTGGGAGTAGCTCTTTTCCAATTTTCTGCAATGGAGAAGTGAGATGGTAAGAAATGCGTAGCGAAAAATCCATTTTCTGCTACGCTCTTCGCAGTACAGATTTTTGAAAAAATCAGTCTCAATGCGGGGGCTCTATCTTCCAAAATAACTATTGGATCTTGCTAAGATTCAAGTATGTTGGTTTTAGAATAATTGCAGCCATCCTCACTAGAGCGATCGAAGAGTTTGTATCCGGTTCAAAAGTTATTCATCTCTGTGTAAGAGCCTATCCAAAATAGTAAGAATGTCAAATTGAATTATGTTTTGAAGGAACCAGTATGGTGTGTCTAAAGAAAGACAGTTAAAAATGCAGAAATTCATTAGTATCATTAGAGTATATGAATATTGAAAGAATTTAACACATAGTCATGGGGATAATGATACTTTTCAAATAATTATGCCCGTTCATTAATAATTATCATAGGTAATGAGTTGTGGAAATTTTGGAAGATCAAGAGATATGAGTAATTTTATGAGAAGCCGAAAAGTCTTAAAGGAGGAAGTTGATTGGAAATCAAATAAAGATTTTAATACTTTATTACTTTGTGTTCAACTAGAAAATGAGGAAAGAATCAGTTATGAAACTGAAAAGTTACCAGGAGAAATCGAACAGTTGCTGGAGAATGCTATTTATTGTAAACTCTTTTCTTGTAAAAGGGTTCTTCTTTTCTGTAAGAGTAGGAATTGCTGGAGTAGAAGGGAGGGCATTTATTTTTCTGCATTTCATTTTCATTTGCATTTGGAGTTGAGAGTTCTAATTTTTTGTAATATACTTAGCAGAGATTGTGAACAAATAAAATCAAATTATTCTTATTTGTTGTATTTAATACAAAGAGGGGTTTTATTCTGAATCAAAGCATTTGGTTATTACTTTTCTGTTTATAATCAATCGTAGTATTGTTGTATTCAGTTTTGGGAATTATCTTGCATCTTGTGTTAAGTACTAGATGGGCTGTAGATCATAGTATTTGCAGACATTCCTATTACAGAAATTGGGATTACTTAACCTTCATTTTCATTTCAATTTTACTGCATTTGCATAAATAGCATTCGTATTGCATTACCAATGCCAGGGAGTCATAGGAAATGTGAATTCTTGGAGTTGGCTAGGTTTAGAACTGAATTTACTGCCTGAGTTAGTTCTATCTAGGGCTGGCTTGGTTTTCCTCTTCCGTTCTCAGGTTAAGAACATACCCAGTTAGTTTAGGAATAAAACAAATTCATTGAACATCATTCATAAGGGAGTTGTACCTTTCAATTCAGAGGAAATCTATCAACCTAGTGATAGATTATCCAATTGTTGGTATCAAATTATTTCTCACAGATTTGGGCATTTGTGAGTTAAATTGAAAAGAACAATCTGTTTACCAACATATTTTTGGCGACTCTGCTGGGGAAGTGGAAAAGAAGATTAGTGCTAAAGATTGTTTCCTCAGTTTTATTATTATCTCTATTGCAGGATATTGGCGACTTTGTTTTGATTCTCATAATTTTGGTTGAAGAGTTTAGTGCTTTCATTTTTAGAAATATTATGATCTCTACTTGTAGGATATTGGCAACTCTATTTTAAAAGGACGATGCCTATTAAAGTTGTGAAAAGAAGAAGGCCAGATCCTTCTTTTATTGAACTTCATCAAACACATGATCCAGTATTGCATGATTTGTTTGATGCTTTTAGAGAAAGCATTACTCGCGGGAGAAAAATGAACTTGAGTATCGAAGAAGATCATGCACTAGTTCTTTTATGGAGAAGTGTTTGTGGTAGGTATCACAAATTGAAAGAGCTGGAGGTGAAGACAAAGTTATTGCAACATTGTGAGAAAAGGGTGTTGCAGCTGAATGAAGAATTGAAGGTGGATGATGAAGTTTCAGAAGTTCCACTTGATTTTGTTTCTTATAATTTTTCAGTCTTAAGTGAACAAGAGGTTCAGCCAAAGAAGCAAATCAGAAGAAAACCCACTTTCGAAGAAATCAATGCTGAAAGTGATCCCAACTTACAATTCCTTTGGACTACATTTAAACAAAGTATCGTTGAAGCTGAAGAAAAGGGATTAAATCCTACCGAAGATCATCAATCCACTCTATTGTTAAGACACATGCATCAAAGGTATTTTAATGTCCAAGATCAAAGAAAAAAATATGTTTCAACAATTATGCCTGAAGAAAAACTAGTAAATGAGGAGCCAATATCAATCAATTGTTTGGTTCTTGGAAAGCAAGAGGTACCCCAGTTTTCGGAAGCAAATTTTCAATGAACGAGAGCATTCTTGACAGCGGCAAAGAAATGGTAAGTGAAGTTGAAAAAGAAAATCTGCCTATGCTCTCTTTTCCTCCTATTGTTGAAGGTTTTAGATTCGATGAAAATAGTAGTGATTCTTTACATGAAGTTCCTTTTGAAAATCATCCTTTGATTAATATGCAAGTGGAATATGAAGCTTTTAAGTTTGAAGAAGATATTTGTAAGGATGATTTTCAATATGCACAAGTTTATGAGGATCCCGTGTTAGAATCATTTTCTTGTGAAAAGAATACAAAGTTGGGTCTTCTTGAAGAAATTGGGATTAAAAACACAGTTGAATCATATTTTGATGATAATCATGCTAAGTCTGAAAATGTGGTTGAGGAGGTGGTTACAAGAGCAAAGTTTGAGCAGGGATTTTCTTTGGTTGATAAAGTGTTGCAACATCATGAAGAGGATAAAGAGCCAGATTATATTTTTCTCTGTCGTGAAACAGAGGTAAATCAAACCTTGATGCCTGCCAAGTGTGAGTCTTCTTCTACAACTGATCCAGGTATTGAACCTTTGAATTTAGATAAAGATTTTTTGGACTTGATAGCTACAAAGGATGATAAAGTTGCTTCAGTCCAGATTGACCCTATGTGTGATGAAGAATCATTCTATTTCAGTCTTGATTTGAAATCTAAAAGTGCTATTAAAGATGACTGTGATAAATATGTGTATGATGAAATATCATTTTCAAAATCAGTTGAGTATTATGATCTTGTCAATCTTGTTTTGGATGCTGAAATCTCTATTAAAAGTGATATTATCAAAAGTGGTGAATGTGAACATGTTTCAGTATCATTTTCAGAATCTTTTGAATATTTTTCTTCTTCACAAAGAATGGTCGAATGTATGAGAAGTGATGTGCCAAAGAGTGTAGAAGAATCAAAGATTTATGATGAGGCATGGTTATTTGGAGGAGATTTGTGGGTCACACATTTTTAGCATGCTTTTGGATTCACTTTCAGTTATGATGAAGTTGTCAAAAGGCAATGGTTTTGGTGCAGCTTGTTGGAGCACAATTCTCTTTTTCGAAAAGGTTTATAATTTTCCTTGATGGTTAATGGTCATGCGTGAGTCTCATCTGGCTCTCTTCTCTTTCGATGAGGTTCCCTCACCCGTTTGTAAATAAGTTTGCTTCCACAGTTTTGGTGTGCTTAGCTTAGCCTTTCCCGCTTTCTCAGTTTTGGTTTTGCCTTGCTCCCCTCCACCCTCCCAGCAAGTAGCTTCTTGTTGTCATTTTATGCCTAGACTCTGTAGCCCAATGGATAAGGCACTAGCTTTAAGGCCAGAGATGCTAGTTTCTTTATGCACTTTGCAACACATAATCCCCATTTAGAACTAGTTGTTGGTGTACTTCCAATCCTCCAATTTTAAACTTTCAAAGTTGAAGTATTTCATTAGATTCCCCCTAATGTGTTTCAGATGTTTCTCCTAACAATGTTTATGTGAAGGATGAAGATCAAAGTTCTAATGCAGATGTGAGAGTTCATATGTCCCAATTCATATTCATTGTTTCAAAATTAGAATTTCCTTAAGCACACTAAAATTTGGGATTTCTGCCAAAAATAAGAAGAGCGTAGCGGAAAACTCATTTTCTGCTACGCTTTTCACACTCCATATCAAATTTTCTGCAATGGAGAAGTGAGATGGTCATTTTCCGCCGGGAGAAGCTCTTTTCCAATTTTTCGCAATGGAGAAGTGAGATGGTCATTTTCCGCTGAGAGTAGCTCTTTTCTAATTTTCTGCAATGGAGAAGTGAGATGGTAAGAAATGTGTAGCGGAAAATCCATTTTTTGCTATGCTCTTCACAGTACAGATTTCTGAAAAATTCAGTCTCAGTGCGGGGGCTCTATCTTCCAAACTAACTGTTGGATCTTGCTAAGATTCAAGTATGTTGGTGTTAGACTAATTGCAGCCATCCTCGCTAGAGTTATTGAAGAGTTTTTATCCAGTTCAAAAGTTACTCATCTCGGTGTAAGAGCCTATCCAGAATAGTAAGAATGTCAAATTGAATTATGTTTTGAAGGAACCGGTATGGTGTGTCTAAAGAAAGATAGTTAAAAATGTAGAAATTCATTAGTATCATTAGAGTATATG